>JABEYC010000339.1:0-27576 GCA_013266195.1 Fusarium zealandicum
CTCTTTAATAAAGCCTTAGTAAAACTATAACTCTTATATTCTAGAAGAGTAGTATTTATCTAAAGTCTTACATAACTTCCAGCCTTATCGAGTCAAAGGTACCTATACACTCTCATTAGGTCCTTGTAAGGTCGCCTGTATAGGTAAAAAAACGCCCATCGTTAAACGGTATAAATAGAATAGGTAAATAAACCTTTAATAGAGGAAGAAAGCACTTTCAATCTCTCATTCACTGCTCCCTTTAATAAACACATCGCATTGCATAACAGTAGCCCAGTAGAATCAGCAGTAAAAGGAAACAGTAGGTAATAACGCTATTTAAATATATTCTCACTAAATACTATATACTGCCTCCAAGATACCAGTAATTGCACTTAGAATCTCATTCTTCTTCTTTAACCTCTCCTGCTCGTATTGCAACTTTAGCTTGCACTCATTGAGGGCTCTTAGAATCTGGAGAGGAGTACTAAGCCTGGACACATCAAGGTGCGTTCGAATTACCTCACACTCTCTAGAAATTGCCACTGCGTTGTCAAGGCTAGTGTTAAACCCAGAGAGATCAGCAAGGAACTCTTCTCGGCGACTCATCTCGGCTTCCATGGACTGCAAGTTTGATACAAGGAAGCCTTCGCGTTCAATTGGACCCCATATGAGATTTCCCTGGCCAATCCCATCGCCTGTATTAGCGCCTGCCTGGGTAGCGTTGAAGCCATACTGCGTGATTAAAGATCCCGCCAAGGTCGTGACAAGCCTCTCCCCAAGTGACAGCTGCTCGGCCTTCCAGGTACGCATCACCACCCGGGGTACTACCACTACCTCTAGACCCAAGGCTTTGAGTACGCTCACTGTGAGGTATAACGGTCTGTTTGCCGTCCGGAGGTTACGTTTATACGTTGCCAGCCGTTGCCGTAGGTTGTTCGAGCAACCCACGTATAGGGGACTCTGTATGTGCCGTATCTTCTTTGTACCGTCGAGACCAGTGATACGACGCTTCAAACTCTCAATGAGCTCGAGTACCAACGCTACGTCACCCGTCCTGCCGAGAAAGAATGCCGAGGACCCGTTGCTCTGATGGCCCGGCTCTGCGTAGGCATCATCCACATTCCTAACCCAGCGCACCTCGGCTTGCTGAATGATTGTCATCTGTGCCCTGGAAGGAGCGCCGGTTATCACTCCATAGCCGCGGACATATCTCTCAAGCCCGCCGATCAACAGTTCAAGTTCCTCTTCGTTGAGGAACTTGCAATCGCACCTCCGTCGGGTGAGGCCGATGACATACACACCAG
The DNA here is from genome assembly GCA_013266195.1 of Fusarium zealandicum. Classification (NCBI taxonomy): domain Eukaryota; kingdom Fungi; phylum Ascomycota; class Sordariomycetes; order Hypocreales; family Nectriaceae; genus Fusarium; species Fusarium zealandicum. Next base: position 1,287 of record JABEYC010000339.1, read on the forward strand.
GTATGGCAACCGACGATGTAGGCTCATCATACCATCTGCTTGGCAGATTTCCATCATACGCCACTGTTCCGTAGATGATGGACTTGATGGCCCGGCGGGACATGCTGAGCAATAATATCACCATCTCCCAGCCATTCAAGTGATCACCTTCAATAGCCTCACTTGTCTTGGTCGTAGAGATGGGACGACCACTGGCACTTCTGAGCTCGGCCGCAAGACGGGGCAGCTCCTGACTCAGCTCGTAGAGCGAGTCCTGACACTCCAGACATTTGATGAGACGGAGCTGAGTCAATCCACCAGGCATGGGCATTTCTGCCGTTGCTTTTGTTGGATACGTCGCCATTCTTGATGATTGAAGCCAGAGAAGTGGTTGCGGGAGGAAAGGCTCTCGTCCTCCCAATAACGCCGCAAGGCACACCGCCGGATTATCCCCGCCGTGGACACTTCACGCCGGACCCACATAAACTGTCAAACTTCTGAACCCTTGTTCTCCTGGACTTCTTTTCCTCACATCTTCGGGATCACTCTAGGCTCCAACATCACATCACCTAGAGCCACTCAGCGTAAGCACCGAGCATAAGAGTTCGAAATGCGACTAGTCTAACATATGACAGTACGAAACCGACACCTCGGCCAGGCTACACACGACCATTGACCATCAGTGAGGCTCGGGCGATCGACGGACCCCAATGCAACGCCTGAGCCTACCGCGGCACATTCACCACCTCCAGCAACAATCCAGGAGCGCAAAATCAAGGTGGCGAACCGCTCAACCTCATCTCAACGGCCCAAGGCCCGAGGGTCGCCCCTCGATAAAGACGTCTCTCATTGACCACGAGCAGAACCATCAGTGTGAGCCACAACTCGGGGCATCAGCATTACGAAAGAATGCAGCGGCTACATCTAGCAACCCCTTCGAGGTGACTAGCTGTTCTCATTTCTGGCTGCAATTGATGAATTGAGGTAGCATGAAACTGAAGCAGGCGGAAGCACCACAGTGGGTGCGGTTTGGGGTTTTGAATTCAAGCTTCTCGGCTTGGAACTGGCCTAGGATCGAACTTCTCTGCTCAGTATCAGCCCACGAGTTCTGTCAATAGAAAAAGACCTTATTTTCGACTCGAATATCCCCCAGAAAAGCCACAGCACGCATGGTCAATGTGAACCGTCCACGCTAGCACAACACGCAGAAGCAGTATTTCCTCCACGACAAAGGGACTGACAAACTAGGAGCCCATCCCTGGGGACTGCACAAAAGGGTAGGAGCGTTAATCAACGCGTCAGTCGCGGATACCTACGAGTGAAATGGGCAGCAAGGTCGACTTAAGAGCAAGGATGGCATGTGTGGTTGAGAGAGTCAGCTAATTCTGTGTTAGGAACCCGACCAACAAGATAAGAAGGTTACAAAGGCTGAAACCGAGCGGTTGGCGATCCTAAGGATGCTGCTATAAGACGCATGGCGACCGTGTGCGACGTTCGGACTCGACCCGGACAGTGAGAAGGGGAACGGCCTCAATTGGTGGCACTCACTGACGGCTCCTGTTCAGGAGATGATGAACTCAACGGTAAGTGTGGCCTCTTGGTTTCAAATAAGTGGTAAGCTAACATGGATGGAAGGAATCTAGTGGCTATCATCGGATCAATATAAGGGACATGGCCACAGGCCGCGAATGGCGATATTGATGGACGCCCAAGGCCTTGGGTGCTACTTTGCCCCCGACGTCACGAGCACGATAATGCAGCGTTGCGGAGATTGCTTTATCTACCCAAAAGATGCTGCGAATCGATCCCCGTTCCGCATTTCCGTCTCCCACTTGATCGAACGCAAGACAGCTATCGACAAAGACTTCCATTATCGACCGCCTCACGTGGATCTATGCCGGATGGGTGATATCGCTCAGGCCTTATTACTCATGTTGGCTGGATCTCACCCCACAGCGCCTGCCATGGCAACTAAGACGTGTCCATAGCCTAGCGATTCATTTGGACGGAGGTAGATGCGGCAGCGTGCTTGATTATATTCAACTATGTATCCTCCATATCAACCTGCGTTCCCGCCGTGCCGAGAAAATGAAGGTGCCTCACTGAATCAACCATAGTCGCCATCACCAATATGCAGCTGAGCTCATGGACTAAACAGCCAGCGTCGTTGGGGTCCACCGGCTCCGCTTCACGACGGCCTTTCTTCATAACGACATCTAGACAGAACCATGTATCCAAAGCCCCCTTTTTGAGGAACTTGACCAAGTTCCGGTAGTGCTCTTTTTTGGTCAAGCCAGACGCCACATTCAGCAGATCCCAAGTATGGAGCTCTTCGTCTCCAGTGATGGGAATGGTATTCAAAAGATCTGCCAAAGTATCCATATACGCGGCAATGAATGTACGCTTCTTGGCAGGGACTTCTGGGGAAGCCGTGCGAAGCCGCTTCCGAGAACTCTCAATATTGGTGTCGTCGGCAACCTTCCGCATTAGCTCAATCTCCGTCTGCTGCTTGGTGATCTCGGCATCCTTCGCGGCAAGGGCGTCTTGGGCTGCCGTGGCACCCATCTTCATCTTCTCGATGACCTTCTCTCTCGCCTGAAGGTCATCGGCAACCTTGCGCATCCGCTTAATCTCCGACTGCTGCTTGGTGATCTCGGCATCCTTCGTCGCAAGGGCGTCTTGCGCTGCCGTGGCACCCATCTTCATCTTCTCGATGACTTCCTCCCTTGCCTGGACGATCTTCGTCCTTTCCTCCACAGTACGGACCTTATCCGTCAGCTCTAAGCGTGTACGTTCCAGGTTTGCTTCCAGAGCCTTCTTGTCTGACTCAAGAACAGAAATCTCCTGTGCCACAGTAGCGTTCTGCTTGCTCCTGCCTTTCTCAGCCTTAGAGTTAGACTCGTCACTGAGCGCAACCTTTTCGCGCGACCGTTTATCGGCTTCCAGGTCTACAATGGCACCACGAGCCTGGGCAAGATCCCTTTGCACCAAGGTGTTGGCTTCCTCCAACTTGCTGATGAGTTCGGCATTTTCTGCCAACCTATTCTTCATCAAGTTCGTCTCTCTCTCCTGCTCCCCTTTGCGACGACTTGCCTCAATCTTCTCACTGTATGCCCGGGCCTTGATCTGCTGGGCTTGCTCCATCGCCTCGGCGGATTTCTTTGCTGCCTTTGATGTGTTGTCATGAGCCAACTGGGCAGCACGCTTGGCCTCGACGAGTTCGCTGGTGAGGTCACTGACTTGGCCTCGAAGTTTCTGCATTGTGCTTATGCTATCGTTGTCCGAATACTTCAACGCCAGGAGCTTCTCCATACGAGCTGTAAACTCTTCAGCCAAAGCAGCATCTGAATGGAGCTTGATGGCCTGTGTCTCAAGTCGGACGACCTTTTCGTTGGCAGTTTGCAGTAGCGCTGAGCTGTTCTGAAGTCTTTCTTGCGCCTGCAACCGAGCCTCAGTCTCCGTTCTCGCCTGTTCCTTGGCAACGTCAACCTCATGACGATGTTTCTCCAATAGATCATTGACGTGACTGAACTTGTTCCAAAGTTCCTTCCCCTTCGTCCTACTTTCAGACAATCTGGTCGTAAGATCGTTAATCTTGGCGCTCTGTTGCCCCAAGTCTTCCACCTCGGCCTGCTTCTCGGCCAGGCTACGATCGCTCTCGGCTCGGGCCGCTTTCGATACAGTCAACTCCTGCTCAAGAGCTCGTATGCGTCGATTGTTCTCTCGTGACTCCTCGGCAAACCCTGCAACAGCAAGCCCGTTAATGCGACTGGCGGATTCGTGATGCTCTCGCCAATACTCGTTTGACCTGACCACCTCGCTACTAGACACCTGAATCGCCTTCATGCCTTTGCTGATTGATTCACCAATGGAGTCCCCTAGCCTTTCGAATTTGATAGCAAGAATATCCATCTTATCGCTCACCCTATCAGTCGGAATGACCTTGATGGTGTCGGTCACAAGGCTCAGTTCGTGTTTGAATTCACCAACAATCGCCTTCACCGTATCAGCCATCTCATCCGCAATCCTCTCTCTGACGGTAGCAGCATGCTTTTTCTGTGTCGTTGTCAGGTCCTTGGCCATGTCCTGGATCTTTTCCATGGCCTCGGTGTGCCCGGTGTTGATGGCCTCGGTCAATCGCCGCGAATTCTCTGTGATGGTGACCTTGACATAACCCTCGCTGGTGGTCACAGCTGCCTTGACGCCGTTAGCGTGGCTCTCAGCTGCCCCAGAGACAACTTGTCGGAAGTTGTCACGGAGCTGGTCGAGAGTGATTGCGATGTGCTGGCCGGTCTCAGCAACTTCGTCGAGCTTGGCGCCTTGCGCCAGGGTACCAACACTGGTTCGAATCTCATTGACGGCTGTCGCAATTCGCTGGCCACCTTCGGCGACCTCATCAAGTTTGGCACCTTGTGCCAGACCTTTGACATCAGTTCCAACATCCTTGATGGCTGTCGAAACGCCCTTGGCCAACTCGTCGAGCTTGGCGCCTTGCGCTAGACCCTCGGAGTCTTTTCGAAGCTTCTCCAAGACCAAGGCAACACTTTCGCCACTCTTGACGACTTGCTCAAGTTCAGAACATTTGGGGAGTCCCTCAACAATAGTTCGAAGCCCCTGGAGTGCCATCGTAGTATCATCCCTGCTTCTGGCCGCACCTTCAAGGTCGGCGTGTCTGGGCAAGTCCTCCACAATGTGCTGGACCTTGTCCAGGGCATCTGTGACCAACTTGGTACAATGTTCGACCTGGTTGCTGACATCTAAATTCTGGAGTGTAGCAATCTTGTCAGCAAGCTGCCTCTTTTCCTCGATGAGCCACACAGCCTCGTCAGAGTCTTTTCCTTGCCGCATTTTCCTAAAGAGATCCTGAACATCTTCAAGCACTTGCACTATCGGTAGTGCCGCGGTGCCTATGCTCCTCACGATCTCCAAGATCCTTTCGATGTGTTCTTCGTAGCGCCGATCCATTTTGGCGCCTTGTCTCGCTGGTGACGGTAAGTTGTAGTTACTGGTCTTGGCTTGACCAGGTGGGTGTTGTCTTCACTCTAACTAATGTGGGGCCATTGCGGCCCGGCAGTGGGTCCGACGTTCAAGACCGCCTGAGGCGGCAACGGTCAAGACCGTGGGCTGGGGCAACTCAGACGAACCCTGTGAAGATATCCAACAATACCTAGCATAATCACCTTATTGTTGTTTCCCGCTTGTGCCTACGCCTCATCCAGTGCTACCAAATGGAGTGTTCCCTAGATTAGAAGTCACCACCAAGATTTGTGGAAATAAACAAGCGACAAAGGAAACCTGGGCTCAAGTCATATTCCAGTGAATTCTGCCTCTTTAGTTTTCTCCATGCTTATTCACGTAATATGGTTACGATTTGTTAAATGTATTGTAAAATGAAAGTATCTAACAGAGTCAATGAATGCGACCATTACCAGCCTATATCTTTCCTGGTGTTTGACGAAACCAAAGAATTCGCTGCCAGTTTAACAAGATCGCCCTTCGTGAAAATCTTATAGCCGCAGGGGAAATTTCAACGTTGACTACTATTGGTACGGGTCGGACATGGTATCTATAGCATCTTGGGGGGTATCACTTCTCGAGTCTACGTCGACGACTGGCAACTCCGATGCAAAACCATAAGCTAACGGGGCTACTTCAATAGATCCACGTATTGATTAATCAGATTGGCAGACACGGTTGCATACATCAAGACTAGATAGCGCATCGCAAACCCCCTTAAGTATTTATCATGATCATGACTACCGACTGAAGCTATCTAGAGTCAACAACGTCACTCATCTCGTCCTCATTGGCAACAAGGCGGTAAAAGTTCCTCAAGGAACCAACCTTGACCATCGAGGCAGCCTCCAATTCATGGCTCCATATGCTCCACACCTTTTGAGGAATCCAAGTCCAGTCCTGGATTGTCGTCATGCCTGTTGACGGATCCCGACCCGCGTAGCTGTACACACCAACTACAGATAGACCGTCCGCCTTAATTATGTCCGCCCATGCAATGAATCTATCGGTATCCGTCTCAAAGCAAAGGGGTTGCTTCGACAGTTGATCTGTCATGAGCATTTCCCCTGTATCGGTATCCCATGTGACGAGGGCTCGCTGATGTGTGTAGGCCCTCGCAAGATGCAAGGAGACCTCCTCGAATTCAGCTTCTGTGACCTTGCGATTACCGCACCCGTCGGCGCTGTCTCTGTCATGCGCAACTGCGACGCCGTTCTCCAAAAACTCGTGGAAGATGGCATTAAAAGTAGCTCGAGCCTCGCCTAACCCAACTATGTCGATGGTAAGGCCAAGTTCGGGCAATCGGAGAATGTCCATCGGCTGAGGTTCCTTCGGTGTATGCTTGGTCACAAGCATCATTAATCCTTTCGCCATCCAAAAAGAACCAAATCTGGCAAAGTTCCCGTTGATGCTTTGTCCAGCAAAGGACACGATCTCCTCTACAGCTTCTTCAATGACTGTCGAGTCAAACGCGAATAGGCTGGAAAAGCTGGTCATCAACATAACAGCAGCTTGCATTTTGATCAGAACGACGAAGCTCGAGCTTGAAGGAGCACACAGAAAGTGCGCTGCCCTGCCATCGTACTTTAACAGCGGAAGAACCCGATAGAAATTTCGATGAGCTTCTTTGGGCAAGTTGAGGGAGAACCCAAGAGGGGTATCTTCCACGTTGAGGATCTGTGAAAGAACCAGTCGCCGGGTCATATCCGCTACAACGTGATGCTCAACCAACCGTCGAAAATTGTGCAACATCAACGCCATGTATGCCGAGGGCCAGTCGACGAACTCTGTCAAAGCCAAGATGAATCCGCTGAGCTGACTGTTGAGGACCTCAAGTCGACGAGGCAGCTCGGCATTTTCACCTTCGATGAATCCATTCGGCATTATCACCGTGACGCCCGAGCGAGCGCATTCTGTCCGATCCATCCAACTCAACTGCTGTTTTCGTTCGGAGGTGGAGGTTTTCAGTGTGACGGCGACTACCTGCCGGGTCTCGAGGTCGAATATCCGTCTTTCTTCAGACGATCCGCTTGGGATGATGTAGACCAGATTTGACGCTGGTAGGTTTCGAGGCGTGCGTAAACCATCAGGAGCGAGGATCCAGGGGTTTATATGATCTTTCGCCTGATATAGAATCTCAAGATCATTCGTTGATGTTATGTTGTAGTTTCCCCATTCAGATCGGTCGATTTTAAAGTCCATGAAAGTCACAGTCATGTGCCTAAAGTCGGGATTCTTTGAGGCATAAAGGTCTCTGATCGTCTTCAATGCCAAAGGTATGCTCTCCTCTGGACTGGACATTATCCTCGCTTGTCCACGATTGATCTCTGGGAGCTCGAACTCTTGGTACACCTCGCAGTACCGAAACAACTCCCTGGCGAATGGATGGATGTTCTCCCACGACATCGTCATCACTCGCATCGTGCCATCGGCGCTAGCGCCATCGAAAGACATGATGTAGGCAAAGGCCACCGAAAAAGCGAGTGCGAATTCCGCGGAGAATTCGGGATCTGTCTCGATGACTATCAATGCTCGAGAGCCCATAATCGTACCATAGAGATTCTATCCCTCTGATTGACGGGTCTCCCGGAACAAGTCAACAAACTCGTGATACGTCAACGTCGTAAAGTTGCGCAGACTGCTGAGGTCCAGACCATCGGCGGCTTGGCTCCCAGCCTCCAACTCGGTACGGCATTCGACGACGTGACTGCGCTTGAAATCGGCCAGAACATGCACGACGTGCACGTCAGGACTTTGGTCCCGCAGGGTTTTCCAAATGGCCAAAGGCACTTTGATGCCCTTTGCCGTTGCCGCTGGTCCTTGGATATGACCACACTTGGCAGCGAATCTGTCGTCCGCCACCCACTCCACGATACTGTCGATAGTATCTTGCCAGGTAGGTTCCATCTTTGGGGTGTGGCGAGAGGGGTATGATGATGTGTGGGCCAAGTATGGAGGGGCCGTCAGGGTGCGGGGAAAAAAGGTTGGTGGATCCCTGAGGCGCCCCCACAGTAGCCGTCCTGCCGTCTAAACTGCCGGACCCACTTGTATATAGCGCCCAAGTGAAAGAGAATGTCGTATATAGCGTTGTGTTCATCAAAGAGAGCTGTAAAAGAAGGTTGAAAGTGCCTTGTTCCTTCATCAAAGGCCTGATTATCTATCCTATTTATACCATTGACAAAGGAGCGTTTGTTGTCGTCATCAGGAGCTCCTTTATCCACAAAGGAGTGCTGATCAAACAATCCTCGTAATCCCTTGTGCTCACTTTATTGTTTGGCGGACTCTACCGATTTTCATGGCCGACAAATAATTCCATTAGGCGAACGTGTATTCTGTGTAAGAAAACCTTTCTCCTTGTGGTGTTTGGTTTCGTTTCTTTTCATCAACAACACACCAACATCTGCAACACGCAGACCCAAATGACACATAACAATCGCCCTACCCACCGAGGAGACGAGACTAACGACAACTGCAACGTCCCATACACTCAATACAAGCGAAGATATGGAACAAGTAGAGGGGGTGTTTCCGATGGACTGTTACCATGCCTTCGAAGACTTTGATTGGTGGGCTTGCTGCAATCTCAATACAGATGTCCCGGTTCTCTTGTTCATCCCTTGTCGACGCACTGGTTTGGTAACCCTGGTCGCAGTAATGTGTAGGCTTGTCGGGGATTGCAGGAGTCAGAGTATGATGTCTTGGGTGGAAGTCGAGTGGTTTCCCTTGTTTGGCGGTATCATAATCCTGTCAAGCTCGTCATGATTTGGTTGAGAACAATTATCGCGTCAAACACAGAACGTGCCTGGCTCGTCATGTGCATGAACGTAGGCCAGCCATCCATTAAATCCAGGCGCACGCAACTAGACCATTCTGTAACGCAGCCGTAGACGCCGAGGAAGAAAAGGAATCGAAAACAAATGAAGTAGATGTAGTCGAGGTACTAGAAGAGGTGTTTATCTCCTATCAGGCGCGAAACTAATGCTCCATATCTGTAATATCGCCTCGTTACTCTGCCTTTGGATTTATAGCTAAGTATCGCGTTCGAAATCGTTCTATTGGTATTTTTTGGTTTCCTATCTTCCCTTATTAGCTTAGCCTCTTGGTGTTAGGATCACACTCAATGCAGAATCCGGTTCTGGGTTAACTCCTATCTCGTCATCCTGAGGTGCCCGTCCATCCCCGGCCCCGACGTCTTGCGCCGCGTTCATCACCGTGGCATGTCAGCCCCCATATCCACTGGGGCAGTCTGCTCCTGGAGGACGGCAGGTGTGGATATCGGCTGACAGGTACCCGCGAATTGATGGGCCGCTGCAATTCCAGCACTAGTCGTGGCTCTGGCCACCCATGCATTTCTGACGCGGGCTGGCATGGCATCACCTTGAAAAGGGCGGCAGTGGCGATTGGCCGAATCCGAACGGTCTACCGCGGAAGATCACACCCTGATAGACTCGCTATATGAAGAACTCCGGGCACGGGACGCTGCCATCAAAACAATAGACGAGGAGAACAAGAAGTTGCAAGCCGAGCTCAAAGCGGCCTAGGAAATACTTGCCAAGAAGACGGCGGATCTGAAGTGGCTGCTCGAGCATGCTGGCGTGCCAGGCGGTAAAGATACTTGCAAGCGGCGTCATGTGGCATCACTTAGATAGGCCGGCCATGAGGGTACAGATTTCTCTCACAAGGTCGACAGAATCGATGTGTTGAAAGTGAGATCGTCATTTACTATTGTTGCATGAGACAATGGCCCATGACGATCGTCTGACTAGAGCTCACTAATGAACAAGTGAGCTCCTGATGACGATAACAAACGCTCCTTTGTTATTGCGATCGCTCCTTTGTCAATGCGATCGCTCATTTGTTAATGCAAACGCTCCTTTGTCAAGTGGTATAAATAAGATAGAATATTAGGCCTTTGATAGAGGAACAAGGCACTTTCAATCTCTCTTTTACAGCTCTCTTTGATGAAATACACCGCTTTGTATGACACGATGCATTGCCGGCTACAGCCACGATGCCAGAGCGCGGGTGAACATGGAAGGTTACGACCGTGTGAGCCATCGGTACGAATGCAGGCTGGTAATTGTATTGGTTGTTGACTCTGTCCGACATTTTCGGTTATAGAAAGCCTCAATAACAAGAAGAAACTATTACTTTCACTTGCTACTAGAGCATCACGCTGGAAGGGGGTGAGAGATTGGGCAGCACTTTCTTCATGGCCGCCGCTTGTATTTATCCATCCTCTTCGAAAGTATAGGTCAAATAACCGCACTATCCTCCCTTTCCCTCCCATACTCTGTCGACTGGACCTCGTATGCGGCAATGTTTGGCGATTTCTCAAACATATCGGTTCGTCGATTCGTTGTTAACGTCGAGCGTCGCGCTACCCCTTTCTGACCGCTCTGTTACACTTGTTAGTTTCGTCTGGTCAACCAACATCCTTCTTGGTTCACTTACTTACGACTCTTGAATAGCGAAGAGGCTGCTCCGGGTCACTCTCAATTCACGAGCTGCTCATATTGCGCGAGCCTCGCAATCCACCGCGCCGCCCCTGGACTCATCGGGCTCTTTAGCACGTCTGATCTTGCCCCTTCGACCGCGAGAGGATCATGCCTCATCCCCTGGCTCGTCATCTGCACCAGGATCTTAACGAGCCTTTGACATGTCACCCCTCCTTCGGTGACATTGGCTCTGACTGGGACGGGACTAAGAGGCGGATGTCGCCACATCGCCTCCCAAAATCGACCCGGTGTCTCAGCCGCTTACAGGTAGTGGAACCCTCTTCGGAGTTGTGTGGAAATGTCCTTGAACGTGACCCATCACCCCCTCGTGCTTTCCGGATGCGAGGATGTATCATAGAAAGCTGAAGGTGAAACCACCCTCAAGCCCGGGCAGCCCGGCGCGGAGGTTTTGTTGCCCCCCGCCGCCGTTGTGCACCGACAGACTCGGCACCCTGCCAGGTTCGGGCTGATGGACTGTCATGGTTGCTTTGTCCACCATCTTCTGACGCTTCGTCAAACGAGGCCCCTCGTTATCCCCATCCCACAGGGTCGTCTGCCTATGGCCTTGGTGTTGGCGCTGCTGCTCGGCACGCACCTCTGCCAGAGCTTCAGCCGCACGCTGATTTGCGAATTTCGCAAAAGCCAGGGCTTCGTCGGCCCTGATCCTGGCCTCGGAGCGAGGCGGATTCTGGATTCCACCTCCACGACCAAAGCTGCGGTTTCTTCCACGGCTACGACCGCCTCCGCGACCTCCTCCAAGATCGCCACGTATGGCAGGAAATGCCTCGCCAGAGTCACCAAACACCCTTACTCGTCCACCGTAGCCCTGGCCAGCATCTGGTTCATCGTAGCCTCGGCCGCCTTGACCACCACCGTAGTCTTGCCCACCTTGGCCACCACCGTAGCCTTGGCCACCTTGGCCATTGCCGTAGCCTTGGTTGCCATAACCACCACCGGATCCTTGGCCACCGGAGCCTTGGCCACCGGCGTTGCCTCCACCGCCATACTCACCACCGCTGTCGTTGTCCTGACGACGTCTTTTCGGCATCTTCTTGTTGCAGTTGCTGTTGCGCCGCTGCTTGGTACTCGATGTCGATGTTGGTGATAGAAGAAGATTCTGCAGGTTGAAAATAAAGAGGACAATATAAAATCTAGATTGTGCGTTCAATGTGCTGTCGGTCGTTGGCAATGCTAATATTGAGCCAATCACTATAACCAATCACTTTTGGGTAGGCCATCCAATAAAATTGCATATTTATTCAACGTCTAATTTGATGGGTCTAGCATCCCCATGACAGAACATTCCCCTGTATACTAGTAGACTTTATAATTCTTTTTGCGAGCTTGGTAACGCTGTTGGTGTCTAAAGCAGGTGGTGTTGAGATGAAAGACAAATCACTGGCAATTCAATTATATAGCAGTCGCCAGTTATCTTCTAGAGACCATTGATTTGTCTCAACGGTGGCCATCTGAGGCGGCACAACTGCGTTACACCAGCCATTATCCAGACACCAATTCTGCGCGGCTACCCTATTTCAGTCCATCGTAACCTCGACAAACGAAGCCTCCTCCCGACTACCTGTCTCTCCCTACCGAGCCCCTCCTCTATTATCTCGTGGGATTTCTCACTTCCTTTGGCTACACTCCTCTAGAAACGCCTCCTCCTTTTCGATCCCGGCGCACCTCCTGCTCCTCTTAAGTTTGGCCATGATGTGACGCGGCATCTGGACTCTGCCCATTCTCCTGCCTTCGTATCCCGCCTATCAGCATAATGCAGACACTGAAAAGCTTTACGGTAACATCACAGTCCGAGCAAGTCCATGCTACTCCTTGGCATCCATTCAAGTCTTGCAAAGCGATAGTAGAAGACGAACCATGAGCCTAGACTTGTGTCAGCATTGGGAACCGATGCTATCCTAGCAATTCCATCTACTACTGTTGGTCAACCCGTTCAAGCTGAACTTTGCCATGAGCCGCAAGTTCTTGCTTCACCAGTGTGCCAATGTCGCCCAGGCGCTTGGCTTCTTTCTGCCCGGCATCTATCTCCCGTCGTACGCTCGAATCGCGCTCGGGGCGGGCATATTCCAGTCTGCTCTCACAGTGCTGCTCACCAACGTCGCCTCGGTGTTTGGATGCATAGCCATGGGGACGCTGACCGACCGACTACATGTTAACGACTGCTTCATGATCTCTGCTGCGGGCGCGACACTCAGCACATTCTTTCTCTGGGGATTCTCGACCAACCTGCCCGTGCTGTACGTTTACTGCGTCGCCTACGGTTTGATTGCCGGCTCCTACATGTCTGCCTGGACAGGGATCATGCGCATGGTTTCGGCAGGCCCGTTGGATGATAATGACACCGGGAGCTCGTTTGAACCGGTCATGGTGCTGGGCGTGTTGTCTGCTGGACGGGGCATCGGCAACACTGCGTCTGGGCCGCTGAGTGAAGCACTGATCAAGGGTATGTAGTGGCAGGGCCAGGCTTCTGGGGGCTATGGGACGGGATGCGGCACGCTGATTGTGTTTACGGGAGCGACGGCGTTGGCGGGCGGAGCGACGTTTCTGTTTCGAAGGGTTGGATGGATGGGTGCTCGAGAAGGTGTAGCTGAAAAGCATGTTGTTTATCGATCCAACCTCATTCTGTGATCTCGGCTATGTGAAACAAGTCTACCGTTGTCAGCTCTGCGTTGGGACACGTAAGAAGAGGATACACACCTGGGATCTCCGCCATGCATTCACTTCGATACTTGCAAAAGAACTCGCCCTTGGGAGGAAAGGATTCCAGTTCATCAAACGTCCCCTAGAGAATATATCGAAACTTTTTTGCTGCTTGTTCCTGCATCGAGTTAGCCTTACCACAATTGCGATAGCCTACTTGCACCATATTCGCAGATGGATGCGCCGCACTTGTCCCAAAACTCTCGAGTCACCGTTTTCTTGCTTGAACACCCTTGGCTTTCACCGACCATAGCTGAAGACATGGACAGAAACCTAACGGTGTTAATTTAGGCAACTACGGCGAGGGCTTTTCTTTGTAGTGAGTCCAAAGTTGGTGCCAAAAGCGCGACGACAGCTTGAGCAGAGAGAGGTCCGGGTATCTCGGGCGAGTCCATCGACACGCTGTACTGCAGGGCACCGCAGACGCATCTTCTCTTGTAAGTCGGCATGGCGTAGGTTGATAAATGAGATCAGTTCTAAAGGACAAAGACTGTTTCGACCATCAAGGTTGAGTTGAAAGGCTGAAGCGATCTCTGGATTTTGATGGATGATCAAGTGCTGACGTCAGTGCACTATGACGCCAATACACGTCGTCATTACGTCCGAAGCGATCTTGCATCGCTTTCACTGAAACAAACCACGAACTTGACTAGACTTTGATGTTCATTTAGCGCGTGCAATTGCGGCCGTTCACATTAGAGTTGTCCCTCGAACCGGTATCCGACGCGCGATACATGCGCCTCAAACGGCCAACCCTGTTGCAGGACAAAGGCGTTTCGCAACGGCGCCAACAACCTTCGTATATGAGACACGAACGGAGATAATAAACTGCTTTGTTTAAAATGGTTTTATTCCAACGTCACTTTTGATGGGCCCAATGCAGCTGAATCGCGGTGTTGAGGCGCAGGCTGACATGCCACATCACAGCCACCTTGAGTCTCGCCGACGAGTCACCCGCCGACACCAAATCCGTGCTACACAGCCTTTTTGAAAGGGTATAATCAATCCGCATCACCCGTCACACCACAACATCCACAAGGATGTCTCTAGAACAACTACCGGCAGAACTTCAGTGCTCTGTGATCCGCCTCCTCGACCCCATCGGCCTCGTATCAATCAGCCAGTCCAACACTCATTTCCGCCGCCTCGTCAGCCCAAACAAGAAACACTTTGCCGAGCGGCTGCTAGCCCTCGAGAGTCTACCCATACATGGAGGCATCACCCCGATCTTTCGCTCACGCGACAACGATTTGACTCCAGGATGGGCCAACGGGCAGTGGGAGTCGATGCGCTGGGCATGCACCGACTGCCTGCGTCTCCTCCCTCACAAGTCCTTTGATAACCACTCCCTTCTGAGACTTGGCTATCGCAAGCCCATCCCAGGATCTCACGTTGCAAATGCCCTCACTACATGGGAGCCAGTGGGACACATGGGCAAGAGTTTCAAGGGTGACGCTCGGGAGAAAACACTTGGACAACGGTACTTTGTCTGCGTCACGTCCGGCCGAGGGAGATATGGTTTGTGGACAAGGCATGAGCCTGTAATTAACAGGCTTGATGACCTGCAAGCGTGTGGAATGGTGGGATTCCAAGGCCTCACGCAGCACCAATTCGACAAAATCACGCCAGCCAGACGCCTCGAAATGCTCGACGACAACGCCTTTTCCATCGAGCTTGAGCGGTGCGGCAACAACCGACGACTTCGCAAGTGCAACGAGTGCCGATATAAGAGGGGAGAATCCAAGCCAAGACTCACGGGACCCGGAGGAACCTTGCAGCTGCCGATTTTCCCCAGCCGACAGATTGTCTTTGGGACACACGTGGACCGTTTCTTTCCCGGGTTCTCCGAGTACCTCGACAGCAAGAAGCCATCGTTTGACGCACCAATGTTTCGCATCTACCGGCAAGACGCTCACGACCAGCTGTGGACAATGTGGATGGTGCGCTGCCCTGGATGCGCTCGCTGGCAAGAGATGCGAGAATTTCGTCTGGCCGGAGTATACCAGCACTGGAAGCCAGAAGATAGAGTAACACCGCAGGAGCTGATGATGACCTGGGATGAGAAAGAGATTACCGAGTCTCTGCTAAACGAGGCGAGCTGCAATATGTGCTTCGCAGAGGCCAACGGTCGACATGAGCTGGGCAAGATACTGCGTCTCTGGGTCAAATACCTTATAGGTGAACAAATCCGCGCCTTGGGCCAGCAACTGATGGGCGTCTGCAGTCGTCTGAAGGAATTCCTGGGGAAAGAAATGCCTATAGAGTACCATAACGAACTAAAACATCTCCTAAGGAGTACGGCCTGCCTGGACAAGGACATGTTCTACCGCATCACCTACAGCGACGTCGCGACGCTCAAGCTTCGTTGGGATCAGTGGAGGGATCTCTGGGAGCGGATGAAGACGAGGGGAGATACCGACTGGACGACAAGGGACCTGGATGAGTGGAATAAAAAGGCGGTGATTCGTTTTGACAAATGCGAGGCTCACTGGAGGTGGTTGATGGCGTGCATGGAGGAGCTCGAGGAGAAGCCCGAGGCGTTGGTGGAGTGGGCATTAGCACGAGACGGAGCTTCGTTCACTTAGTCCTAGATGTATGTTATGAATCAGACGTTGCTTTCCGAATGTGAGCAGGATTTTGAATAGCATCAGCGAGAGATCGACAGGTTGCGCGCCTAGGCAACGTCAGCCTCGTATCAGGCAGCCACCATCTGTCCACGCCGCGTTCTGACGTGTGAACTGAAGACTAAATGTAAGACGGATTGAACCTAGACTTTGGTTCAAACTTCTACCTATACTTCAACTCATATCCAAACCAAGCGCGACCCAAACCGCTTCAGTTCAGACTCCATCATGGCCATTCCGCAGATCCACCTCCTCTGTATGGAGGAGCACTTTAGCGACGCCTTTGAAGCCGCCCGCACATCTCGAAAGCTCCCATCGTCAGTTTCCATTCAAATCCACAACTGCGCCCTGTCTCGGCTCCCACAATCGGTTCAGTTCGACATTATCGTCTCCCCGGCCAACTCTTACGGGCGGCTCGACGGCGCCTTTGACGACGCCATCTCGCGCGCCCTCTCTCCACGCGACGATTACCTCGCCCTCACCCACGTCGCGCAAGCAGCTCTCTACGAGCAATGGCGCGGCTTTGCACCTCCGGGATCATGCACCCTCGTGCGCATCCCAGAAGAGTTTGATGCCCGCTCCCGCAATGTCTGGGGGACACGGCGCGTCGCTCTCTGCCCGACGATGCGAATGCCCGCCGATGTTCGTTGGGATAGAGAGGTTGTTTACGAGTGCGTTTGGAGTCTTTTATGTGCAATCGACAACCACAACCGCGAGGTGCGCGCAGGCAAGGCAAAGGAGAGGATTCGCAGTATACTCATGACGCCTTTGGCCACTGGCGTAGGCAAGGTGAGCGCCGAGAAATGGGCTACTCAGGCCGTCTTGGCCATGAAGCACTTTGTCGAGGCCTCGGAGAACCCGGCCAAATGGAGTGCGCTCGACTGGGGTGATTTCGGGAAGCACTGTGCAGAGGTGCAGTACACATGGAAAAGGTGATGGTCCTGGTAGTTGCACACTCAACCTAGGTGACAGTGCTTGTGAGGGTATCTTTAGGCAGCTGTACATCCTCTAAATGAGCCTGAGCAAAATCGAAGCCCCTTCACCAATGTCGATCTCGCTCCAGAGTGGACCGTGATTGTCTCTGAAACAGTGAACATGTAAAAGTAATGGATGAACAAAGGGTATTGATAAAGACCTTTCTCACAAAATCCTTTCACAAGACTACCTACGTTCCAACATCAAGATATCTATATCTTTCAAACTCATCCCCCCAGGCAGCATACCTACCACGAGCGCAACCCTCCATTGTCAAGAACAAACAAGACAGAGTAACTAATACTGCCACCCTGTTCGAGTATACATAACCACAGCTACAGGAACAATGGCGTCTTCGCGGTAGACAACCGTCTCCGGGTACATGACAGATCCGCCTCTGTCAAAGGTGACTGCCTCGACCTAGTTACGAGTCAGCTTGAGTTTCCGAATGCTTGACCACATACACAATCATATCCCGCGTCAGGGGATGTCCGTTGGTGATCTGCCTGTCTCAGATGCTGTCACTTGTTGCCGACAACATGACAGACCAGCATCGCGTGTAGATGTGAGCTGAGATGGTGGTTCATGACGTACCCATCTGCCTCTAGACACGTTAGTATCCGTATACAGCACATCGACCCTCTTACTGGAAGATATATCTGTCGTGTAGATTCCCTTGCCGAACATGGCCCCTGGAGCTGCAAAGAATCAGCCAGCTTCCTTTTTCTTGTGCTTGGCACCTCACCCACCTGTCCTGTCGAGCTTGAAAGAGTCTCGTAGAATGTTGCAGAGATAGCATTCACCGTTTCTACACAGCTGCAAAGGTCCATCTTGCTCCCCGATGTGACATCCCCGACGAGTTCCGTGGTAGAGCGTCCGAAACTTGCCGCCAGCGCTTCTTAGGTAGTCCGAGAACCGTTTGCCGATGGAGGAATGCGCAAAGCTAAACTCGGTGACATGGTAAATTGCCTTGACCTCGGCAGAAGTGCCAGAACTGAGCCAGTCCTCGTTGAAATATTTCTCGACTGGGTGGTGAGTAGGGTTCACAAACAGACAAGAATGCTTACTCTGCTCGTACCGGTCGTCCGTTTTGCTCAGGGGTTTGTATTGCTGTATTTCCTATTAGCAGAGATACTCATATAATGTGCAGACATACAGGTATCATCCTAAATCTCGCAGAAAACCACACGCGGGCGTAGGCACTGGCTTGATGACTTCAACTGCTCTGGGTAGTTGTTGCGGAAAACGATGCGGAAAGGCGGGTACGGCAATGTGTGAGGAATAACTCTTGAGAATGGATGAGAGAAGGGAATATGAAAGGTTCCGCGCCTTTATAGCTGGAATCCGGGCAGGAATACTGTATCAGAGATGTGGGAGTGTGAACATCTCTCATTGACTCCTCATTGTAGAGTCATCGAGAGCGTGTCTGAGGGAATTTCAAAAGTATAGACACTCGACTGTCAGCTAGAACTACACAACACCTCGATCACAGTGATGGTAGGAGAAAGGACGCCATACTTTTGGGTGTCTTTATACGCGCCATGTTTGCTTTGAGTGGGTGCTGCGAAACAACTGAGACGACGATTGACTTTTCACTGCACATTATCACCGAAATCCATGGACTTGGCTAGTTTATACTGAGACTTTTGGTATGATTGAAAGTCGCTGGCGGCTTGTGACGCATTTGGTTGTTGACATTGAATCAAGGCAAGTAGGCTCAAGGGGCAAAGATCATGGTATGAAAACGTTTCCTGTGGCTGTCCGTTGCACGTTACCATTTGATATCTGTTCACCAAAGACACCTCTTATGTTATGACCTACCCCCCTTAACTAGACTCAACCCCTTTTCCCTGAAAGGACGCGTTCAAACACATCGTGGTTTCCTTTGTTATCCGGGTCATAGACAGCAAACCATATCTCGCGCCACCATCCTCCAGAGAACTCATCCTCGCGCAACACCTCAAGCCAGCAGTGAGCTACATCCTCGGGCGGATTGGCGTATATACCGCAGCCAAACGCGCCCAGCACGAGTAGACGATGGTTATTGTAAGCTGCGATACGCAGCGCCAGACGCATCTTGTTCTTGGTGATGATGCGGTCTTGGTCGTGGGCAAATACATGCTTCTCACGACGCCCACTGCCGTTATCCCTCAGTTTAAAGGTGTGTATCTTGGGGTTTCGAAGTGCCGCGACCGTTATGCAGCTGACGACTGGGAGACTGCTAACGGGAACGTCATGGGCCATCGGGCTATGGCCGTGAGCCATCGCATACCGAATCACGAGCGCGTACGGGCTGTAGAGGGCTTCGTGTCCGGATAACGGGTACTTCTTTGGGCTCAAGCTCAGAGCTAGCGAGGTGCGGTAGCAGAGTGCCTCCTCTTGGGCCATGCATCCACTCAGCCATCCTCCTCCGGGACTGTGGCGGTTGGCAAAGTTGAGGACCGCGACTCGGGGGTTTGTCAACTGCGGACCATGGTCGCTCGTCTCTGCTTTCTGCGACAGGCGAATAGCCGCGTTGAGTGTGTCGTCGTTGACGACCCGAATAGTGGCGAGTTGCGAATACGAAGGGCAAAGGTTGGGACTCAGACGGTGGAGAGTATCGAGCGAGGATATGTGCGATGTGTGGGCGGCATTGCTTGTGCCGAGTTGCTTGAGTAGAGCTGGAAGGATATCGAGGGTTTCTTGAGCAGTGACTTTGAGGGTATCGCTTTGGTCGTTGAATGTGTTAGAACCCATGGTCTGCTTTGGCTCCGATTGTTAGATAACAGTGATTTCCGCTTCTTGTTTCAAAGTCGAAGAGAATCGGGAGCTGGGACAGCTCAAGCTTTTCACTGCTCCGCTCCAACGACGTTGTTGCACAAGTTTGCCAGGTCACTAAGAGTTTGAGTAACGGTATCACCATGCTCGCTGCACAAGGCACTTGATTAAATGTACCGTCTTGTCAAGACGGAAGAGGCGAATCCCTTTGTCTTAGGCTAGGATGTCTAAAGAGCTTGGGTGGTTGCAAGCCTGCTTTCCATGCCCAAGACACCGCTTAGTAGCTACCGCATATCTAAATTACTTGAAATCGCATCAGATCAAAGTAATCAGATGGCCAGTAGTCGTATCGTAATCGTTGCACGGCAGCTTGTCCTTCCCCGCTGCTGACGCAACGGCCTTGTACGTCTCATCAAAAGTTCCCGTTTGCTTCTGAGCTCTAGCAGAGATAAATGCGTGACCACATCTCGTAAAAGTCCCCGGGCTTCCTTCAACGCCTCGTATGATGATGCCTCTTATCTCAGACGCGATATCCCACTTGTCTCTCGAACAGGGCGTCTGCAGGTCAAACAGTGGCACAAAGTAAAGTCGTTCCGCGCCAATAACATCTGCCGCGTCCACGTACGTTCCCTTTGCATGCTCCATGCCTTTGCCTGCGATTTGGAAGTTTCGCGGGCCTCCTTCACAGTAACTGGGTTCAGGCTGCACCGCATGCGTAGAAAACCCACAATCTTTTCGCAGCGTGCGTCTCCAGTCTCTCGGCGAAGGTCAACCTCGGTGATGGACACGAGAGGTTTAATGTCATATCCCAAGTATAGATCAATCTGCTGCATGTCCACCGCTCCATTTATAGACAACCAAGACCATGAAGGCGCCAGGTCGTTCCGGGGACTCCTGTTTGTCTGATGCTCGAGAACAAACCACGCCAGCTGAATCTCCATCTTGTGCTGCCACAGACCAGCACAATATTCGAGACCAAGTTCATTCCGCAGATTCTCAGCCACGCCAAAGATGGCCATGAGCTTGTCTCCAAGGACGGTCAGACCACAGGCCGAGTAGGTGTTGACGATCCGCGCCCACCGACCCAGACTACCTTGGACCGTCTTTGGGGTTGTAGTAAACTCCGAGTTCTGTTTGCACCCAAACTTCCTCCCCGGCGCGCCATATTTGCACCAAACCTTTGGGTCATGGGGTAACGATTCACAGGCTGTGAGCTCGGCACAGTCCCATATGACCTGCTCGGGCGCAAAGTGAATGATGCGCGGTGAGAGCAAACGCTCTTGAGCAACCCATGATCGGCGATTGAGCGGAGCATCATCGACCTCCTGGCCGAAGTAGCCTTGATCCACGAGGTGGAAGCGTCCTTTCAGTTTTCCATTGTCGATATCAAGTACTGACCCTAGTAGCCCAGGGTTTCTGTTTCTGAACAGGCCCCCAAAGCTGTTTGCCGAGTGACTGGCCGCAATGTTGCACTGCGCATGTTGGTATACCTTGAGCATTGTCCGTGCTTCCCGCTGCCAGTCGTCATTCGAATTTTGGATGATGCACAAAGAGTCGATCCAGATGTACTTGATGCCCAGACTCTTAACCACCTGGATTGCGTCGCGGAATGTCTGTGGAAGTCGAGCAATCGGTATCTCGCGTTTCAGGGAAGCCATGTTCTCGACGGTGAGCTTCAGGATCTGGGCGTTACCCCAGCAGTGGCTGAGACTTGCGTAGGGCTCAGACACCGTAGATTCGACAAGCCGCAGGCTGTTTTGTTCAACCTGTACGAGCCGTGTAGGGCTCCATGATGGTGTAAGGGCAACACACGCCTTGTGTTGGTCTCGGCATGCGTTCAGGCAGCGTTTCACAAACTCTAGCGTCTCCGCCGAGTTGGTATTCGTACTGGTCAGAGGCGGCTCTATCGAATGTCAGTCCATGGCGCAACGGACGAGAATCTTCATACCCTCTATTGAAACCTTGTCAAAGTGCACCACTTGCGGTCCCAATCCTTGCCCATCTAGAAACGCCTGGTTCCACAATCGAACGCAGCCTCTTGGATCTGTCTGTATAGACAGCGCGTATTTGATCTGCAGAACAGTGTCGGCTTGAATTTGGAGTCTGGTAGAGGTTCGGCTTGCCACGAGCTGCCGTATTATGCCACGGCAAATGTAGCAAAAGGTAGCTTTGAGTTCCAGTTGAGACAGTGTAATACCGTAGCTGCAATTTGCCGACCAGCGGTCCAGCTGTCTAGGTTTCTGTACCAAGACAAGGGGTTCCTCAAAGACGAACTTGCACTCTTGACACAACATGATCGCTGAAAGGTGTTTGCTACTGGCTATTGATAGAGGGGAGATAGAGGTAAAAAAGCCAAGCCACGACGTAAATACTCCATTGACCGGTAAGCGACTGACGATCACGTGCAACCGCGGTGTATGGTCAAGTAGAATCAGCTGAAACTTTGGTTTCTCATTTCCAGGTCATTAATAGTTAAGTTTTGTCGGTTCATGTACTTCCCGTAGGTCACATTCTAGGACAATGAATCAATAATTTGACAAGAAGCTTGCTCGTAGACTATGTGCTGAACCAAACTATGTACAAGAAACGACCGTAGGCGTAGAACCCATCCAGCTATCGCATATCAAGCACGCGTGGCTGAAACCAAAGAAAATACGTGGTCTAAGTTCACAACCCTTGTTCCCTAGATCGGGAACAGTTATGATCGTGATCACTCAAGACACAGTCATGGTTGCAGAACCCGCGCTGTTGTAACCTTCGACAGCAAGAATCTGGTAGTCAAAGCTTCCAAGCTTCAGACCGGCCTTGCTCCAAGCATTAAAGTGAGTTCCAGTGTTGACGGAGCCGCTGGAGCGCTTGTTGCGACGGACGGACCAGTACTGCTGAAAGGTCCTGGTTCCTTCGATAGACGGAGCATTAGTGCGGGTGCTCACGTAAATGTCGTAAATCGAGCCGTCAACGTTGACCTCTCCCTTCTTGGCGGCGCCGGTAGAGGGGTTGTAGGTGCCGAAGTTCTCCACGATGTAGTACTCGATCAGAGGGTTGCGAGTCCAGCCGTAGACGGCGAGGTAGCTGTTGCCATTGGGGCTATAAGTGCCAGAGTATTTGATAGTCCTACAAAGTCAGCACGGTAAGAGAAACCCCAGGACTTTTCATACCTAGCAGCACCAGGGTTCCAACCCTTGCCACCGACGTGGTTGCCGGTGCCGCTCCACTTGACGCTGAACTGGCCAGCGTTGAGGTTCTGGTAGGTGACGATGTTGGGGTTGTCGGTCCAGAACGAGTAGTAGTAGCCACCGTGAGTGCCAGTCGAGCTGGAAGTGCGCTTGGAGAGCCCAGCCTCAGCAGTGTTGGCTGTAGGGACGGCGAGGATGGTGGAAAAGGCAGACGCGGCCGCGAGGAGATAGCTGAAAGAGACCATCGTGACGAGTGTCGCTGTTTCGTCAAGTTCAAATATCCGAAGCTGAAGAGTTGTGCAGATTATGGGGTCTGAAACGTCGGGTTCCGTCTGCTATAAATGTATAGTGTTGCTGTAAGAAGGGCAGACTGACGATGTCGCGGACGAAGGGAATGATACAAAGCAACCTATCGGACTAGAGGGTCTCGTATCTGGCTAAATGCGTTGTATGTGATCTCTTAATGGTGTGAGAGAGAAGTCTCGTGGTTAATATACTCGGTCAGTGATCCCTTATGGTGATTACGAGTGGATACTACCTCGGAGTCTAGACAAGACCAGACACTGGCCCGATCGTCGAAACTCAGGGGCGCAATTTGTCCGTATTGGTTACCAGCCGGAGGATCATGTCCCGAGCCGTCCGATCTGGCAAAAGTCATCCAAATACAGGCGTCGATACGACCAACTCGCAGCCTCTACTGACGGCATTGGTGCAACTCGGTGCACGTCTTTTTAGCCCGTTGATAGACGTGCTTCTTATCCACGCTCAGTCATTTTAGCCGGAGTCGAATGGAGACCTCGACCCAATTGATCGGGTGTTTACTAGACAGGGGTGTTAGGCGTCAGTTGAAACTAATAGTCTTGTTTCAGGTCTTTCGGGGGATTGCGTAGTATACTTGATCATGTTAAGTTTCGAATAGGTAATTTCTCCGGTTGTGATTCCCATTCCGTCAATGACGTGAAAGTCGAGGTCCGCGGTATTCGTCGCCCCTTTTGGGAACGGCTTGGCCATCCGTTATATAGACTTGCTTACCAGTTCACAGGCCGTTCAGGTTTCGGCAGACTTTTCCATAATTGTAAGCGAAGTAGCCTTCGCCGTTCTTGTTTCTCACGCATTGATTATAAGCCGGAAATCAAGATGCACTTTCCCTTGAAATTCTTGTCGAGTGTCCTCCTCCTGGCCTCAAATGTTGCCTCTTTCCCCGTCGAAAACCCTGTAGAGGTGTTCAATCGTCAAGCATCCCCAGGCGTTGTCATCAGACAGTGCAGTCGTCCTGGTGTTATCGCCCTCGCGTACGATGACGGCCCAGGGCAGTACACCAGCCAGCTACTCGATATCCTCAACAAGGCGAATGCCAAGGCCACCTTTTTCTGGACCGGAACACTCTACGGCTGCGTCTACGGCAGCAGTGCTGCCATCAAGGCTGCTTTCAACTCGGGCCACCAGATTGCCAGTCACTCATGGACGCACCCGCAGAACTTCGGCAGCCTTGGCACTGCCCAGTTAACCGAAGAAATGCGACGCTTTGAGCAGGCCATGGTCAACATTATTGGCAAGAAGCCTGCCTATATGCGCCCTCCCTACCTTGCCACAGGCGGCAATGTGCTGCCCACTATGAAGTCGCTCGGTTACAAGGTCATTACCAATGACGTCGACTCGGGCGATTGGAACGGTCAGTCGGCCCAGCAGAGCCAGCAGAAATTCCAGCAGGCTGGTACCGGTGGTAATGGTCATATCCCCCTGATGCATGAGACGTACGCCAGCACGGTGCAGACTCTCACCCCTTGGTTGATCAACTGGGCAAAGCAGAACAATCTCAAACTCGTCACTGTTGGTAAGTTTCAGCGATTCAGATGCGATATTCCACAACTAATGATTCCAGCCGAGTGTCTTGGCGATTCTGGGGGCGCATACCAGCCTGGGAAGTTTACTGGTAACGGTCAATCAACTTGTTAGACAAGATCCCGTCCGTGAATGACACGGAAGGGGACATCTGGATTGCGGTCGTAAGCGTCGAATTAGCTCAGGACATGGCAAGTATGGACTCAACAGAAAGTCAACATTCATCTTTTTTAACTGTGCGAGTTCTCCTCTGTAATATCTTACAACTTCCGCATTAGTTTAGATAGTTCAATGTACTTGCACAGCCGGCTGTGCGAAGTGGTGCATTTTCAGTTGATAATAGAGGACTCGGTCTATCCTGAAAGCCGTAATGGCATCTTCCGGGCTAACATGTGAATGGTGTGGCATTGGATAAGAAATAAATGAACTATGACTTGAACAACGTAACGAATAGTAAAATGATTGCTGATGATAAACAGCCATGTGCAGTCGTGCTGAGTACATCTGTTCGGCGTGCGGGAAAGACACTGCATCGTATATTCAGTGATAGGCAAACTACATTGACATCTCATGACCGTGAAATCCATGCATATTTGTCGTAGCGACAGACTCACTGAGTGTCTGCAGACTTGTATCAAAGCAGGCTCTAGACTGACTGGTGAGCCACAAATCAAAACCCCACGATAGCGACGCCAGCCAAGCTAGAAACCCCCTCCGACAGTTGACTCCAAACCCTCCCAATTCCTAACAACCACCCATCGGGATTCGTTATTCAATGACGCCGTGTCGAGCCGTGACCCGTGGCCCAGTCTGTCTTTCCAGAGTGGGTTGTAATGATAGTAGAAGCAGCTAATTCTGCATTTGCAATAGCAAAGAATCTGTCATTCGCAAGCGAAAGTCTGTTTCTCAGGTGGCACGTACAAGGTCCCACCCCGCGATATACCTGTATCGTGAGTGAATCAATAAGATCCTCTGGCAATATATAATAGCCAGAGTCTGCTGGAAATAAACTTTCGTACCGTTCAAACAGCATCGTCCTTGACAAGTATCGCTCGATCTACTCTTGAGTTTCGATAAACATCTCCACAACACCGCACAACAAGACAACACCACGCAACACAACACGACCATCGGAACTCTCACTTCCTACCAACGATAATGTCAACCACAACATATGGATGGACCTGTGGCAGCGCTTCCTGTATCGGCAAGCCCAAGAACCCAATCGAGTCGAGAGTATGCCTTTCCTGCGGCTGCAGGTTTGGGACCTGGGTCCCTTACGTGCCAAAGATCAACCCATCTCCGCCCGCACCCAAGCCTGCTTCGGCCTCAAAGCCCATTGACGACGACAAAGGCAAAGAGAACAAGACCATAAAGATCTGAAATGTGGAGATACCCCGGTTGGAGGCTATTTGATTGAGCGAGGCGTTTGGGAGTGCTCTACTATGACGGGGTTATCGGTGGTTTGACGGGGTTACGGGAGCATTTTGCTGTACCAGGAGTTTTCCCCTCATTAATTTCATTCATATGCTATTGGCATTGCTCCATATAACGCTACTTTATTTCTTGCAGTAGCCCACTCAGCCGTATATCATGGAAGATCCTAGTAATATTTATACCAGGAGTTAAATACTATAATTAGCAGGTAGATAGACATGATGTCATGAGGAAACACGTATGTTATGGTTAGTACATGGTTGTATTC
>JABEYC010000340.1:0-16298 GCA_013266195.1 Fusarium zealandicum
GGTTGGGGGTGGTCCGGGTCGGGTCACCTAAAATAGAATCATACTCCCCCACGCCGGATGGATAATAAGGGGAGCTGCCATGTCTTTGGAGTTTTGACTGTTCTTGGGTCGTGATCCCGCTTCATTGTCGTCATGTTCGTTTTTTCCAGACGATCTTGTAACCTCGAATCAAGGTTATCGGGTCTCCATATGGATCTACGTTCTGTCAGAGGGCTTTAGCTTGTACCATGGATGATTCCCTGTGCTCCGTCCCCTGCGTCAATGCATCCATTCAGGGTCTCGTTATTTTCTACGGAGTAGTTTTCATCTGACATCCATCCCATCCAATTCAATTGCTGTGCCACTCAAATGGGCCCTTTCCACACCCCCATAGCAGGATGCGTCACATGGTCTCTCCATGTCACGTCACTCGGTCCCTCCGTCGAATCTGAGGCTATGTCTGTGTCAAATGTCACCAGGGTTGCTTAAAACCGACAATTGTCCCAACAAACACACACTATGCCTAGCCATGGGGTCACCTGAACTGTCCGTTGATTGTCTGGTGAATTGACGGAGAGAAACAATGAGCCCTTCCATGTCACACCATCGTGAGGTAAGTACATGTGCTTCTATCAAGGTCAGAACGTCAACCTACCTAACCATGGCGACACGTAGCAGACGTCGGCCTGGGGTGTACTCAAAGGTATCAAGTGACTCTTTATTTTAATCCAACCTCATCTCGACTCGCGAGCACAAGCGAATTGATAATCAAGCTGGCTAATCTCGACTCGCTAAGCGCAAATTAGAAATTGACGTGGCATAACAATGATGCTTTTATTCAATAAGCCAACAGGCACATCGACATTGCCTGTCAACCCGCCAAGATCCGCCAAATCAAGTGATACGTAAACACGACAACATTTCCTCCATAACCATGAGTGCGCGCGCGCCTGCGAATCCCAATCCCCACTCTCAACAATGAAAGACAACAAGTCATGCGTGTGGACGCGGTGGGCCAGTTCCAATACTTCAAGGAAAGGCTGCCTATGAAAACGCCAAAGGAAAAAAAGGGAAAACTTTCCAACATGTGGTATCTTCGGGAAAGCAGCCGAGCATGTTAAAAAAAGAAGATACAATGAGACATTAGCCCCAGATTGGCGTACCTCGGTAGGCAGGCGAATTATAGCTGTGGAGGACGCGGAAGGGGGGGTTGTGGCCGTACATGGTGCCCTGAGAGCTTGCTCTCCCATGGGCGTGGTAGCTAGGAGTAGGCGCAGGCCTGGTGATGTACACATCGGGGTACTGCTGCTGCATCAGGTTTGGCGCCCCATAAACCATCCCTTGGTTTTGCAGCATGTAGTTCTGCTGCAGCTGCTGGCTCAGGTGGTACGCGTCAACCGGCATCCATGCCTGTAGGAACTGGTGGTGCTGCTGCTGCTGCTGCTGCTGCTGCAAGAGGGTAGTGGTGCTTCTTGACTGAGGCACACTCGAGGTCTGGAGCCCCTGGGCTGGTGCCGAGACTCTTCGACGCTGTCTCGACTGCGAGGCGGCTGGGGCGGCCTGCTGCCCGCCGGTGCTGGAGTAAGACAAGGCCCGGGGCTGCTGCACAGCGTATAGTTGCTGAGGGCTCATGACAGGACTCATCGCCATGCCCCAGCTGGGGCTCTGTGGCTCGGAATAGGACTGCGGGGCATGGGAGGAATGCCGGCTGTGAAGCGTTGAACGACCAAGGTCCTGCGGCAGCGAGAGCCGTCGGCCAGTACCAGCCCGAGATGAGGTGACTGGGTAGGCAGGAGTCGTGGATCGAGAATGTCCTTTGGGTTTACCTCGAGAAGGCTTCGTGCTTCGAGTCTGCATGCTTACCGGCGGCGTTGCCCTCATCTGCAGAACCTGCTCGGCATGGGATGGGTTGAGTGGAGAGTGCCGGGCCTCTGAGAGGTTGGGCGATGAAAGATTCGTGCGAAGGTGAGCCAGCTCGGGTTTGTCGCGTCGCCCTGGCGAACCCGGCTTCGTTGCGGTCCTCCTCGTTGGGGAAGCCAAGCTGTCGGAGCTGCTGACCGATCTCTTGGGTACATGCCGACTGGTTCGAGCAACGGTGGTGTGCGAGTTGCGAGTAGCCTTTGAAGGAGCAGTATTTCTTTGTTCAATAGCACTTACTGGGCGCTTTAGGGCAGTCTCAGCCTCCTTTGGCGCGACAGGTCCTGTGCTTGGGCTTCGAGAACCAAACATGTGAGCAATTGATTGACGCCATGACTGACGCCGAGATATCTTCTTGGGAGCACTCTGTTGGACATCTCTCGATATATCGTCATTCTGGCGTGTCGCAGCGCTGCTCAAGTCCTGGCTTCCCACGCTGAGAATGGTACGGAGAGTATCTTTGCTCGGCTCGGCTCGAAGTCCGGATGTCTGAGGTAATGGCTGCAGTCCTTGTAGGAGCTCGGAACGAGTCTCGTCCACGTCTGATGGACTAGCAGGAACTTCTTTCTCGATTGTGCGAACCCCTCGGACCTTGGGCGGCCCTTTGTTTCGAGAGCCATTGAGGAACCGATATAGCTTACTCCCACCACGGCCGGCGCTTGAGGGTGGAGAAGGCAGCTGCTCCAAGGCGTGTTGATCGTCGGTGAGGATGATGGGCACTAAAGCAGGGTTCGCACCTTGTTTTGATGTGCGAAATTCGTAGCTCCTGGCCGACCTGAGTGACAAAAGACGCGTGCGACTTCCGCGAGCAAACGAAAAGGTTCGACTGCTTGGACTGGCTGGACTCGTTGGACAAGTTGAGACATCATCATCTGTCGATAGCGAAGGAACCTCGAGGTGGGTTGGAAGCCGACCATGGGTCTGGGAGGGTGCCAAGGACGACGTGCGTGTCGAATTTGAATCAGACGCCGAGTACACACCAGTGACCTCAGTGTCGAGATTTTCGGAGGCCATGGTGCTTTTGTCCGTGACTGCGGATCTCATGCTAGGCAATGATCTGAGAGATACATTGGAGCTGTAACCGCTGTCGACCTTGGACACGGTCTGACGAACGCTCTCAGATGAAGGACTTGGGATAAAGCCACTGTCGGTTCTGGTCAGCCCTTTAAGCGTCTTATTTTCAAGTTCAAGGCGGATCCTTTCTGGGCCGGGCTTTGCATTTGCATCTTCCCTGATGTTCAATGCCTCAGCAACGGGGAATGAATCAGCATTCCCGCTCTCAGACATCTCGCCTTCGCATGTTCTAGATTTGCCAGCTTTACTCAAATGCTCGGCAACGGGGACCGATGCCATAGTGACTGGCTGACGAGTCGTCACAGGCTCCTTGTGCTTTGCCACGTTCAACCGCGTGCTCGCCAAGGTTCCAGGGTCGCTTTCATGTTCGAAATACCCCTCACGGAGGGATTCCAGTCTTGACTCGGAAACCTTGACCCCTTTGTGGGCATCGTCTTCGAGCACTGGAGTAGCCATTGGGGCGCCGTTTGTGATGCGTAAAGACCCAAACTTGATGCCGCCCAACTGTCTGTAATCTACCTCAGTTGGCGTCGCGACTCGTTCCTGGGGTTGCGTGACGGGCTGGATAGAGGGCGCTGACATGCGCCTCACCAAGTCAGACTCAATTGAACTGTGTCTTGTGTGACTGGGCGACGGTGGATGGCTGTTCCGAAAGCTTGACTTGGTCGAGATTGGAGTGTTGGAATGGTGTGCTCTGGTTGCTATACCTGGCGTCTGAATGACTGAGCGTCGGCGCATTGGCATGTAGAGGGAGACGTCCGAATTTGTTCTGCTGATAGGCGTGCTTGCAGATTGGTTGCCGTTCTTGATGTTATCTGTCACATCTTGGCTACTCTCGGAATTACTCGCGAGTTTGGTGATGATGGGTTCACTTGAGGGCTTGGGCTTGGTGTTGACAAGTTTCTGAGACTCAGACGCTCGCGCATCATATCTGGCAGAGCCACGCTGACACACAATTGGCAGGCTAGAACGAGGCAGTCAGCTCTATTTATCAAAATGAAAGGACAGAGGTTGTACAAACCTCTCAGCACGGGCAATCGAGGGATGGCCACCATATTGAACGATTGAACTAGCGCTCGAGCCATTGACGAAGCTGGGTATTTTCGGAGACTGCTCCGACCGGGTTGACTGTGACCGCAGCACGCCATTCCGTTGCGTCGATTCCCGCCGAGCATATCTGCAGGTGGGTGATGCCAAGGGGCTCGCATGGCCACCGACTGGCACGGCTATGCCGATTCCAGCAGGGGACGTCCTGGACGAGGAAGTCTTTTTGGTGGACGGAGACAGCGACCCAGCAAGATACGAGCTGGAGAAGTGCTCATGATGGGGTGTCACAGCAGTAGCATTGTATGGCAGACCAGCTGCTGATGTCTGGGTGCCGACTGGTGGCTTGGATAGCTTCCGATGCCTGCGAGGGGCTTCGGCGGATTGGATATTACCCATTGGGTCGGGATGCCTCAACTCGTAAGCTTGCGGAAGCTGTGCGAGGAGGAGGATGGGTGCAGGCTCAGAGGGGGAGCGTATGAGGCTCCCTCAACGAGCAAGAGGACCGTTCACTGGTACATATACGCCTCCATGCCGCCAAAGATGTGTACTCTGGCCTTGTTGTTGAGTTGCGTGAGAGTGAGCAAGATCCCAGGACGAAGGGTGGCCGGCACGAGGAGCGACAGGAAGAGACGACGTTTGAGGTTGAGGAAGTGGAGGAAGAAGACGAGCAAGACGAGCACCTTGGACAAGAAGCAGAAGGTGAGAAGATAGAGATATGAGAAATGGGGAGAGAGGAGGTTGGAGGTTGGAGGTTAGAGGAGGTGGAGCCGACCTGTTTAAAGATCCATGACTTTTGGCGGAGGACTCCATAGAACCCTGGAGTTGAGGTATGAGGTGAGGGGTGAGACGAGACGAGACCAGGGGATCATGCCCAGATCCTGGACGCATCGACAAGAAGAAATCCAGCCACTGCCGAGCACTCCGTAGACAAAATCGAGTTTTCGGACCAAGGTTTCTCGTGTATGAGGAGAGTGTAGTATCATCAATTGCATGTGTCTTGGTCCGGAACACACGAACTCTGAGTTTCCTGAAAGCTCTCGAGATGGTTTACAGTTTCTTCTCCAAGAAACTGGACGCAATCATGATATGATCGAGGGAGGGCTAAGGCAGCTAGCACAAGGGACCTTGACCTTGGCAACCTGGAAGGTTAGGGTGGTTAGGTTAGTAGGTTGGCTCCAGCTCTACTCTGAGCTCCGATCCCAGTACGATTGCACCAAAGCTTCACGTTTCGTCAGCCGCCCACCACCATCTCGGAAGAATCTCAAGATGAGGCGCCAAGGTTGCTGAAGCAGTGCAAGCAAGCAAGCACAAGCAAGCAAGGCGAGCTAGACAAGAAGTGGGTGGTCTCTATCCAGGGGTTCCTGGAGAATCAGGGAACCTCCAAGCTGACGGACGGGACCAAGCTCGCCCCTAGGCCCCCAAAGCTCCCACAACCTCCAGTAGATGGAGGTCTCTACAACAGTAGCCCCAACCTACTCCAGGTCCGCCCGCGGGTAGGACAGCCCGGCTCTGAGACACCCAGGCAGCCCCGCCTGCGGCGACAACGCACCCGACTGCAGCAGCGGCTTCAGTGGGCTCTTATTAGTGGGGGGCCTTGCAGCAGCTCGTCTCCCACTCTTTCCCCGGGCCACTCGCTGTGCTCCTTCCCACTTTCCCACCTTACCCGATGGAATGTACGGAGTACGGAGTAGAGTTAACTCAATCCGGTTTTGGATTTACCCATCATCGTCTACACGCGAGATTGTCCATGCCTTCAGATCCCGTGCTCATCAACATCTCGGGCTGCTCTGCACAGAACCGCTCTTATTATTGCAGGAGCCCTCCGTTGACGGGAACACCCTAGTCGGCCTCTCTCTCGGAAGCCTCACTTCTCTGGCAAGATCTCCATCTCTTCTTTTTGCTGCCTCACCTCGGATCTACCGCAAACGACACTACTGAAAGTCAGAGCACGGCATCTATCGGAGCTGACATGACGCTGTCCAACTATGACTGCACCCCTCGGGAGCTGGAGCGTTGCAGAGCAGATGACAGCTTTGTTGACAGAAGGGAAACGAGACGCGCAAGCCGTCCGAGCACACTCGGTCGACACGATATTATCGGAATCGGAATCCATCTGTTGTAGACTGATGGATGCCTTGACGAATACGATATGGATGCATCATGATCTCTCTATGCCGTCACCTTTCGCGTCGGACGACAGTGCTCCACTTGCGCACCCGAGGCGGCCTACTATGGTGGTAATATCACAGGTAGCAGAGCATTTCAGATGGGCCCCAATGTACGAGCAGGGAGCTCCAGACCGTGCCGGACCAGCGCCCAACACCGCCCGTTTCTCGACGTGCTTCAAGTCGCATGCGATCGCCTTGGACGGCTTCTCAATGCATCTTCAACCCCCTGCTCACGGTTGCAATGCTTAAACTCTAACACGCTTATCGAGGTGCGGAACCACACCAACGCCATCTCCGTTGGCTTGCTGATGCACTCGCTGATGCACTCGCTGATGCACTCGCTGATGCACTCGCTGAGCAAGCCGGCAGCTATCTGCGAGTCAATGTGCCTTTGGAGCACCATTCTCGTATGCACGCTCTTGGCACTTTTGGGCGCACTGCTTGTCACGAAGACGCCTGATACTTTCTTTCCAATGCCATGGCTCAAGATAAGCTCGAGAGCCGACCCAGATTACGACCGAAAATGCTAAATCTGCGTCTTCTCCTGAAAACTATGCCTCTCATTGACTTTTGTCGATCATGCTTGCAGGCAATCGCAACCGTTCGGCTACCAAAGATAAATCATTCTACCAAACCCGGCCTGGAGGACCATGAACCCAGCCTCTCGAGATTTTGATGTGCTGATGGATGACGTTACACAAAGTGTGGGGAAATGCTATGGTTGGGGTTTCATCGGGCGGAGATATGGTCGACAGGGTTCCAGCTTCGGCGCTGGAGATGCCAGCTTATCGAAACCTTCCATCATGGCATTTACGACAATGGCACTTGTCCGTTCCGTGAGCATGCCGGGACCGGCGGCATCATCTCGGCACAATATCGCATGCCGTTTTCAGTGCTCTTCTAAGATGGCCAAATGGCATGGCGCAAGTCATTTCCTGTTGAAACCAGGAACGCCTCATCGGACTGTCCATCACATTACGGTCAAGATAGGGATCGGAGTTTGCGAGGTCGTTGAATCAAATTCTCCGGGATCGGCATGCAGGAGTTCTCATAAGCCAAGACTTTCCTGATCGACGGCCTCTTGTCATTGGCCACAGCTGAAAGACAACTCTCGACGTGTCAGGCCAGGGTCTGAGCTGACGCCTACTCAGACATCTTCACATGGGAAACTGACTACTTAGCTGACATATTCCCGCAATTGGAGCCACACGTTATTGAAATAAGCCTTCCTCAATCCTGTATTTTCTTTCCATACGTCTCATTGCACCTCTGGGATGATGGTCAAGAACTCTCTTCTTGTTGTCGTTGTTTTAATGAGGCTACCCTGCACTGGTCGATATGACTGGCCCCACAGATCATCGGCCCCACCAACGAGGGATCCACTACACCATACGCGAATATCCCGCGTTACCGCAAGATACCACAACAATAACAACAACCGGGCGAATGGTTTAGTGGTATAATACTCCCTTAGCATGATTCATCCGGATGATAACATGGGAGTGGTCCGGGGTTCGATTCCCCGTTTGTCCAATTTAGGTGGTTAGATTCCACCGTTATTCACACTCTTTTTGCCGTTCTCAGTCGTTATCTCTGGGCAAGGGGACGACGACACGGGAGGTCAGTGTCTGTCTGCCTAGATCCTTTTCACTGACTGACACGATCATCGTGCTCGCTCTTTGGTAGAGGCACCTAGTGGTTGATCTCGGTCATCGCCATCAACTAAACGGCACGGGACGAAAGCTGTGCTCAAGTAACATGAACAGCGAGGTTGTTGCAGACAGATCATTGAGCATGTCTAGATTCTATTTGTACGCGTTCCCATCAACTCGCTATTCTCCAATTATCATGGTACATCCCTTGTTCCCGACTATAACCTCATGAACTCTCCCTGCCTCGACGTCAACACGGGACCCGACACCGAACAGCTGCTTCTGAGAATTCTCCTCGCGCGGATACCACAAGGTCAAGTCACCCTCGATAATCAAGTGGGTCGTCAACTTGTCGTGTGAGTGCGGCTGATAGTGGGTGTTGCTGTGGACACTCGTTAGCATGCAATGAAACCTGACAATGCCGGTCGAGGTAACAGTGGAGAGAGAGTCGAGAATAGAGTCGTAAGGCCAACGAAATTTGTAACCTAACTCACGGAGAATCACTCCAGGTGAAGACGCGGTCAAAACCCCAGGCGCGGACCTGCTCTTCGTACTCGTTTCTAACGCTCATGATGATGGCTGTTTCTTGGGTGTGTCTTTGTAGCTCAGCTTGCCTTGTGTAGCAGTGAGAAGAGGCTGAGTGAAACAGGATAAACTCGGTTATTTGAATAGTCTAGAGGCTCTGTGAGGCTATGTCTGGCTTCAATGACAGCGTCTTCGATGTTGGACTAACGGTGACGCTGACATTGAACCGTTGACCAAGCTATGACCTCACCGATCCTCCTCTCGGGAGGAGACCCCGGGTTCCATCCCGAGTCGGCCGGGCTGCGCCCCACTCTATCCCGCTGCCCGCTCGCGCCCCGTGCCGAAGACGTTCTTTGTGGTCTAAGCTTTGACTTGACAAAAGGAAAAGAAGCCTCGATGATTTAGAGAAATGCTTTTTGATGATTTGCCCTCGACAGCTATGTCATGAGTGTGCACATATACTCTTTCTGTTGAGAATCAACACCTAGCTATGCACACGGCATGGCCAAGACGCAGCACAGCCCCCATTCCACCGGATCGCTCCCCCCCGTACCATAGCACGGAGGCGAAAATCGTGGAACAGTAGCAAGCAAGTAAGCAGTCATCGATGGTCGAGACAGAAGCATCGCCATGATGCCCCATCCGCCTGCTTCTTCCCACGGTTCCACGCAGCAAACAACACACGACACGACAAAGCACATAAGCTCGCCTAGTTATGTTTGGCCCCGTCCAATCAACACCCCTTTCACCGCGACCCCAAGCCTCCCTCGAGGCCCGTCTTTAGGGCTGTGCTCGAGCCCGCTAGTGGCGGGCCATGGGCCATGTTTGGGGGACCAAATGCTCTTTTGGTGCAAGGCTACGGCCATGTCCGCTGTATTAGGGGGGGACCGCCTATCAGATCGACAAGCTGACATGCAATCCACCGTTGATCAAGTCTTGAACATGGATCTTACTTTCTGCTCCCTTTTCTTTCCCACTCTTTCAACTCCTGTCAGCATCAACAACCAGAGCGTTTGCTTGAGCCGCGCTTCAATTGCGAACCATCTCTCCTCCATGTCTGGCTAGAACCAACGGGGGAACAGCTTTCCCTTCCAATGTCCTCCGCCGTCTGAACCTCGCCCGCCCCGACATCGCCGCCAGCTTCAAGAGGGTTCCCAGGTGCCCCCTTGGTAATCGCAGCTCGCAACCATGCCCTTCTGCTGCGGGCTCTTTGTACGTGGCTCCTCATTCTGCTGACTAGCTCAGAGTCGCTGATACTCTTGCTTCTGCAGCGGCCTCGTAGCGCCAGGAGCGACAAACCTAAGCGCGCGCGCACCATGTCCATCTTTGGCAACACGAACATCCACTCCATCAGTCAATTAACAAAGATGGTCGGCCTCACCACCGTCGCCTCCCCGACCCCGATGCACGGCTGGCAGCACCCGAGGAAGAACCCCCCGGCGACCGACGAGTGCTCGAGCCGGAGCTCGGCCCAGCCACCCGCGATACCCCAGATCCAAATCACAACCCAGATGCACGAGGCCCTCGAGCGGGTATTCGATGACCTGCGCGGCTCCGATGCTCGCCTGTCGAATGCCAAGTTTACCGAGTTCCTGCGTACCGTCCAGGGCGAGACCGTCGTCGATGAGCTGGACAAGGATGACTACAACATGGGCGAGTTTCTCTACACATGGGTCACGGCGTATCCTTGGGATGCCATGGGTCCTTTGCCCGAGAAGGACATCTCAAAGCCTCTCACAAACTACTTCATCAATAGTAGCCACAACACCTACTTGTCTGGGAATCAGCTTGCCTCGAAAAGCTCTCCAGAGGCCTACAAGAACGTATGCTGAACCCCGAGTCTTCAGTCGATCCTCACTTGAGAAGCCCTGCTGACCCGCATCTCTCTAGGTTCTCCTCCGAGGTTGTCGTTGTATCGAGATTGATGTGTGGAATGGCGACGCCATTGTCCCAACCAGCACATCTCGGTCCACCAAGATCGACCACAAGCGCGGGTTGTCGGGAGAATCGTTCCCCAATGTCGCCACAACCGTGAGAGGCACAATCGAAGATTACCTTGGTGACAGAGCAGGCAATCGCTCTCGCAGCGCCAGTGCTAGCAGTCGACGGGAGACTGAGCCCTCTCCACGATCGAGTCTTGCACATATTCCCCACGAGAACCGAGAGTCGGGAGATCGCCTTGATGTCACCAAAGCCGCACGACCGCGGACACGGCAGTCGTTCCCCAAGGACGAGCCCATCGTGACGCATGGCTGGACCCTCACCGCCCCGTGCGGATTCCGAGAAGTCTGTCAGGTTGTCAGGGAGGCGGCTTTTGTCGGCAATGACCTGCCCATCATTGTTAGCCTCGAGGTTCATGCTGACCCGGAGCAACAAGAGGTAATGGTCAGGATCATGAAGGAGGAATGGAGAGAGATGCTCGTCGACAAAGCATTCGAAGGCTGTGATCCCAAATTCCGACTTCCCAAGCTGGGCGAACTGCGCAACAAGATCCTCGTCAAGGTCAAAAAGGCTCCGGCAAAGATCATGGTGCCGCCCACCACAATGGATCTACCCGCCATCTATGCAGAAGATGAGGATGCATCTGGCTCCGAGGATGAACGGCCATCTCAAGCTTCAGGTCCCTCTCTCTCATGCTCGAGCGGCACCGTTCCGCCCCAGGTCAAGAGCGCCAAAGTCAACATATGCGAAAACCTCGGCAGTCTCGCTGTCTACACTCGCAGTCAGCACTACAATGGTCTCGCAACCAAAGAAGCCAAGAGCCCTCCTCACATATTCTCCATCAACGAGAATCGAATTCTCGAGCTTCACCAAAAGGAACATTTCGAAATGTTTACCCACAACAAGAGCTACTTTATGCGTGCCTTTCCTGCCGGGCGGAGGATTGACAGCTCAAACCCAGACCCGAGCCTCTTCTGGCGCGGCGGTGTCCAGATGGTGGCCATGAACTGGCAGAATCTGGACGAGGGTATGATGCTCAACGAGGGCATGTTCGCTGACGAGAAGGGCTGGGTCCTGAAACCAAAGGGCTACCAGAGCTCCGATAGGTCTACAGAGACCCAGTGTCAAGCTACTCCCGGTCGCACCATGAACCTGAGAGTCATCGTCTTCGCAGGCCAGTATATCCCTGTACGAGCTGGTGACGCGGTGGATAGTTCCCGTTCCGCCAGCACCATCCGTCCGCTCATCAAGGCAGAACTGCACGTCGACAAGCCACAAGATGCTGAACGAGACGGGCCCGCGCACGAGTGCAAGTACAAAGACAGGACGAGCACTGGGAAGACGGATCATCCCGACTTCGGCCCGCGCGGTTCACTCCTCCGGTTCCCCAACATCCCCAAGGTCGTCGAGGAGCTTGGTTTTATTCGGTGAGTTGCCAAACCCCTTTCACGCTCCACAAGGTTTTCGGCCCCATTCCCATCCTCTGTGCTGCGGCCTGTGCCACATATGCACTGCAGTTCGTCTTGCAAGACCTAGGCAACCTGCATTACGGGAGCGCCAGCCACCATGCGGGAGTGACGGCCCGCTGTCTTGTCTGACCGAGGTATTAGAGAAGTTGGCGAGGCCATGGCTTGATAGGAGCGGCGCTCTGCCGGCGGCGCTCCAATGCCATCGCCAGAGTTGTCCTCGTATGCCAAGTTACCCCTGGTCATGAGGCTGTTGAATCACAAATATTGCACTAAACCAAGTGCATCTGGCGCGCCCTCATTATTGCAATGCGAAGGGTCATATCTCACTTGTCCTGGAGGACTGGTGGGACTTGGACCAAGGCTTGTTGGCTGCACAAGACTTGGCTCGCATGCGCTAACGCGACTTGTTCTCTAGGCTCAAGATCGAAGACGACTCCTCCAAGCTTGGTAGCTCGCCACTGCTTGCTTGGGCTTGCATCCGTCTAGACCGCCTACGGTCAGGCTATCGCTTCATTCCGCTCATGGACTCGAGAGGTCACCCGGTGCATGGCGGGAAGCTGCTCGTAAAGATTGAGAAGACGCTTGTCTGATGGATCACTCATTAATCCTTGTCGCGGAGGACATTATACCTGAGCGTGGTGGTACTCGTGCGTTGGAGTCACTTACCACTCACCGATGTTGGCCGTTTCCTGCATTTGTGGAACGGCGGTCACGGCTTGCGATGGAGACGGCGCTGATCTTTTTGCCTGGCAACAACATTGCCGCCTGGCCACTTGAACTGGGGGCATCTCGATGACGTCCCTTGCACCGCAGCATCTATGTTCTTTTTGAGTTGGCAGAGATCGGCGTTTGGAGGTCTCTTTATGTGTGGTGAAGTGAACAGCTGTCAAGGCATTTCGGGGCTCATTCTCCTATGCCAGGGAGAACAACAAAAGATCTAGGGAGCAAGTGTCTGGACGGAAGAAGTCGGGATTAGAATTAGACCGGAGTTCAGGGATACCCAGGAATGATAGAAGCTTTCTGATTGATGTCGTTGAGTCTTGGTCCTGTTGCTGGCCGTCTTTTCCGTCAAAGGGCATGGGAAACTGAGCCCCAGATGACACTGGGTGGCTTGCGTATCTCCTGATGGCCTGCTGCAAGAGTACATTGCGTGCATGATCTGCAGACAAGCGCCCAGTGAGAGCCAAAGTTGCTCCCAACCCGGCGGTTCCAGCCAGTCATCTCACACGCACGGCGGGCCGAACAGCAGTGGGAGATGGATCTTCAGCAAGGGATTGGGCGATCCCAACAAAGGGTCAAGGCGGTACAGTAGGTTCAATGGGCGGGGAAAGTTGACCGGCCTGTCAGCTGCGTCGTATAAGCTGGCCTAGTTGCTTTTTCCCCAGAGGCTGTTTGATGACGCTATTGGAGCAACGACGAGTCGTAAATGTGTCGGCGCAGCGGCTGACCATCAGTCGACGCTCGGATGCTGCAGGAAGTACAGTCCTGCAGCAAGTTGTGGTTGGGAGTTGTGGGCACTTGGGCGGTACGCGATGTCCGCCGCGGCTTTGTCTTCAACGGGCGCCGCTCCCTTCCCGCAGTCTTGGCTCTTCGGGGGATATTCGACAAAGCCATACCGTACAGCTCAACTGCCCACGGGATGTCGATCGGCTTCATCTATAGATCGACTAGACAAGATTCTCGCCCAAGGCTGGGCGATAATAGCGCAGTAGTCTTTCACCGTCGAGGGCCAAGAGCCGCGGAGGCCGGAGAACCCTGGTCAATGAAAAGTGGTTCAAAAGAAGCGACGGACGACATGCGTGCAGGGGAGTTGAGATCGATAGTCGCCGCGGCTAAGATGCTAGATGCAAAGTAGCCTGCAGTCGTATGCAGGGTGCATCTGTGGTAGAGACGCGTTCCAAACCTCGAATTTGGCCTACAGGGGTTTGCCTGTCTTGCCTGTCAGTTACCAGATGCCGTGGATCATCACCTGTCGAGGCCCTTGTACCCCCATACACTGTATCTATGTATAGGCGCGTCTTTAGCCCGTGTAGGAGCTCATTGTCTCATGTTGTTATACATACGACCTTGCCGAATATGGAGAGAACTCTTGTTTTAACGACAACGCGATTCCTTTGGCGAGTTTCTCTCATGGTATGGCGACGGAAGCCAATATTGAAAATGAAGGGCGTATTCTTCCCCAAAAATAGCTGTGAACAAATACATCAAGACCAGGCCAGCCAGATCTAAGGGTATCAGAAAGCACGTTCAAGCTGGAGGGGTGCTCAGAAGTAGTCGGGTACGTCAGTTGCGTTTCATTGGACAGGATATAAGGAGCTCTTCGTGTTCCTCTCTTTTGCTAAGTTTCGGCCCCTGTCGTTGCTTCTATCAAAGACCGCGGTCGAGGTCTTGGCCCCTTTGGACTGCGGCGACCTCCCGAGCTGGCCCCTTTAAAAGTACGTAGTGTCATGGATGTCTTGTGTGACAAGCCTTGGAACTTCGCGAGGGACCCGGAAGAGACATCCAGGGGTAAATGCATGACAGAAGCTTGGCAGAGCAGGGCAACTCGAAAGAGCCAAGTTCGTTGTTGAACTCTCGCAACAGCTTGACCGCGATAGGCATGCTCCGAGTATCCATACACGACCCCGGCAGTTACAAAATCCGTCGCCACGAATGCAAGAGGCCTTTCTTTTTTCACCGTCGTGCTAAATTGGCCTTGTTCAAACTAAGGCGATCCAACAACAGTGGCGTTCTATGATGAATCTGGTCTTCTCATAGCCCCCCCGAGGGACACTTGTGCCAAGTACCCAGTTTGGTGGTCGTAGCCAAAGGGTGTTGACGACCCCGTACTTGATACCAAGCGGTCCGCCTGGTAGCGATCCCGTGATGATGCCTGTCTGTGGTGCATGCGGGTCTGATCATCATCTAGCGTATTGAACTGTCTCGAGATGG
This sequence comes from Fusarium zealandicum, assembly GCA_013266195.1. Classification (NCBI taxonomy): domain Eukaryota; kingdom Fungi; phylum Ascomycota; class Sordariomycetes; order Hypocreales; family Nectriaceae; genus Fusarium; species Fusarium zealandicum. The sequence continues at coordinate 14,704 of JABEYC010000340.1, forward strand.
ATGGTAAATCAACTGGCATCGCATGCCTTGTCACCGTGTTTGCTTTTTGAATGTTGAAAGAAAGTCTCTGAAAATCGAGACGTTGAAGTGGGCCGAGTGTATGTACGAACTCCACTGGCACGTCCTCTAGTGGGGGTGTCTTTTGAGATGGGATTTTTAGTATAGCAAAAGCAAACACCCACTTTCGTATCTCTGACATTCAAGTCTGAAGTGCCATGGCCGAGAAGAGCAGCGTTACGGCAATGGTGACATGCCTCATAACGCATCCGCTAGAACCGCTGTAGAATGCCTCGGCAAGTCAAGATGTAGATAACTCATGGAAAATAACAAAATTTCGTTTGACTGCTGTCTGGTGACTGTTCTCTAGGGACGTGACTGGTCGGAAACGACAACTCCTCCAGTAGAGGGGCTAGTCATTCAGTTGTTGGAGGTGATTGGAGGCGAAGTAGGCACGTAGGCAGGAGTCGAGAAGTCGAAGACGCACCGCTAGATAAGGTCCAGGGGTTGAAGGCGCGTCGGGTCTAGTTGACACCGGCGGTGGAGGATAAAAAGCAACGCGCCTGCAGAGCTTCAGCTACCAGTGTTGGTTAAGGCAATGACGAGGCTGGTCGCCCATTCCCCATCTCCAGCGTGCGCCGCCAACCCATCTGGGAGCCACTATTGATGGGGAACAAAGATGCTCACGATATTCCGGCGGTGAATCTTCCATGAAATGTGAGGCGGTAAACATGCATGGCGATGGCCAAGTGTGCGATCAAGGAATTGGCCTCGCAAACGCGGGTCTGACATGGCGTCGTGGCTTGATGCACCGAGTCGCTTCTTCTCAATGTTTACTGGGCCTGGATGAGCTTTCATGGCAGAGGACCAATGTAGATACGTGATAACTTGAGAAGTATACGCAGCAGAGGTGCTGGATCGGGTTCTGAATGTGGCGCCTGCAGTTCGAGGATCTCTTGACAAGACTAATAAGAACACCCAGATCGCGCGCTGTAAGATCAAGGGGGCAGGGCTATCCTTGAGGGGTGCTTCGTGATCAGCTTGGCCAAAGACTGTCAATGGGCAAAGGCCAATTACTGTGCTACTTACTACTGGGCAACGGGACTCTCAAATGAAGAGGGAGGGGTTGACTCTCTTCTGGTAGAAGAGGGGACCAACCGCCAACCACAAGAACAAAGACAGGGGAGTACGGATAGAGGGGGACCTGATCGAGGGCTCAGGATTTGCTCATCGCCGCCACGACGCGGGCGAATGAGTGCCGTATTGACCTGTCAGAAACAACAGTCTGGTCATTGGACAAAGTGTATATAGAGATCCGATCGATATATCCGAGGCGCCAGTAAAATCTCGGCCGAAGAGGATTTGGCTGCGTTGTGCGATATGACAGCTGAAGGTTATGGCAACAGCGCCGAGACGTTTCCATTCTCAGGTGGAATTATCGAGCCGGTGAACAAAAAAGCAAACGATCAATATGCCGCTCAAACAAAGCAACGCATGTCTTAGCCAGCGCTCTATCTATCATCAGGGCCTTCAGCTTCGAAGGGTCAGTCGCCAAGAGAGGAAGAATTGCCTGGATAGGATGGAGGGAGGGGTAGGGA
>JABEYC010000341.1:0-17095 GCA_013266195.1 Fusarium zealandicum
CAAAAAGATAACGTAGCAATTGCACGTTTCGATCGTGCGACCTCCGGGTTATGAGCCCGGCTAGTTGAATGTTAGTGATTGAGTTGACTTGATGGGTTGGTGGTGAGGAGACATACCGCGCTTCCACTGCGCCAAATTGCTTTCTTGGATGTTTTTCTCCGCCCAGATTGGTGGTCATAAGGGCAGATGGCGCGGGTTGTCGAGACGAGACCCCTCCGATCTCGTGCGCTGCTGCTGTTGCATATCCACTGGTGTGGATAGTCTCATGAGGGCTCTGCGCCCTCGTTTGGCACTATCTCGTACGGGGGGCCGGGTTGGAGTAACTCTCGTATGCTTGGTTCGCATCTAAATGAACCGCGCATTTAAATGAACCGAAAATGCGAGATATGTCTTCCTGGAACAATCATTGGTAGTCCTTTATTCTGGTAACAAAGTCCTTTTGCCAGAGCAAGATCCGGGGTAGACATAGTGTAGAAGTGCCGGGCCGGAGGATGGGCCCCGGGTCGGCCCCACCCGGAACGGAAGCCCCATAGTTTCCTCCGCTACTTGTTCTGTCACCACGTATAATGCCCGATAGTAAGGCTGCAAGTCGCGCACCTTGGCTGAATCTACGAAGTTGGGGTGGTAAACCTAGATACGTTTACTTGTGCCGCTATATTAAAGAGCAGTCATTTTCGCGGCTGGTATGAGTTTGTTTTAGTCGCCATTAACTACGGCAAGAACCTAGTTGACGGAGCCTTGAATAAACCTATATTGGAGGATATAGTATTGGCCTGCTTTCAAAGTTGCTTCCTGTGATGTTGGGCAGTGACAGACGGAAGGGTTTGAACTAGTTTACCACACTATTCCGATATCTATTACAGAAACACTGTTTATGTGAGAATTATAAGAAGGTAGTAATCCCCATAAACAATTGCTATCCAATAAGACTGGAAGATGCTGAGTTACGGCGAAATGTGTGACCTTTACGTCGCCATTTACCCTGGATTGTAAACTATGTGGGGCGCTCTGATCGTGTGCCTTTCTGTACTAGAATACGCGGCCTCTTTGACATCCAAGAAAGCAATTTGGCGCAGTGGAAGCGCGCCGGGCTCATAACCCGGAGGTCGCACGATCGAAACGTGCAATTGCTACGTTATCTTTTTGCATTTTCTGCGCATTTTCTTCTTTATTTTTTAGCTTCGTTGGCGTGGCTTCTTATTTTCCACGCTGTGTGACGGCTTGTATATGCCTGACGGCTTCGGAGAGGAAAGTGGCGAACGATGTAGTACCTGAGCTATGAGAAACTCGAATAAAAGAATGCGGCAGAAAACAACTCGGAAGTAATTGACCTTGAGTGATCAGCAGTAGAGGGCTGAACTTGCCGAAATGTCTGCTTTATTAACAATGGTGAGCTACGAGGTTTGACGACGAAGATGTAGGACATCCTACAAGCTAGGCAAAAACACAAGGTACCCACCCCCTTATCTCATAAAAGAATGTGATAACTTGGTCTAAGACTTAGCTATCACTTAGACTGTGCACGTACAAGTTATGAGGATAGTCGTCTAAGAGCAGCCAAGGCAAGTGGGCTATGGCTTGATGTTAGCCTTGGCCTACAATGGCGAAGACAACAGAAGTCTAGATCATGAAGCATGTTACGAGTCTCAAAATGAGACGGCCCTGTTACTTAACGGAGGGCAGACAATACGGAAAGGAAACTTGTAAGTATAAGCTCGAGCCTATCGTGCATCAATATACAAACGGGGGTATCCCTTCCCATAAACATAGTCTACCATCTTTAGGACTCACTCAGTCTGTCTAATAGAGCGTACCATAGCTCCCTACATTGTATCCCGCTTCAATGATGGTCTCAAGGTTGTCGTTGACCAATATCAGATAGCAGAGGAAAGCTCTTCCAGCCCTGGGCCCTGTTTTGTGTAGAGCTCGGCCATAGCTCATCCCACACTGCAGCCAAATCATCACGAGGAATGGATTTTCCATAAGTTGTACCTACCAACTCGATGCCGTTCTTCAAAATTCTGATGGTGACGTCTTCACCTCCCTGATCCAGTTGACATGCCCAGCTTCGACTTATCCCTTGCAAGATGCGACAGACCGCCATATCATCATGGTATAATGATTCAGCCGGGCATTGAGCGTGAAGCTCAAGGGTTTCCAGAGCCGACCCCCCGCTCTGCATGGTGCGGAATATCTCCCGTGCAAGGTCGGCGTCGACGGCGCCGTTGATCAAAGCTGTCCGAAAGGATGGAGCTACCGGACGAACCGTGGCACTTGTCTCGAGCTCCTCGGGCTCGGGCACAATATACCAGTCAAAATGCAATGTGATGTGCTTCAGCCTAGGAGAGTTTCCTAGAGCATGATACATGGCAACTTCTTGAGCATCTCCTTGAAACCGGGCCACGAGTGTCTTGAGTCGCACGAGACGCTGGCATTTCGCCGCCAAATCCGTGATTTGCTGGCCAGAAAAAGGGATGGGACGCTCGGCCGAGTCTTTTGATAGAGATGGCATCAGAATCAGCGATTCCAATGACTCAGCGTGGTGGTCTAGCACCGAGGAGAACGAGTCCCACGCGATACAGCCCCCAACATCTAGGATCCTGAGCGGCGGCAGCAATGAGAGAAAGGTTGCCGCAAGGTGATCCATTATTGCCCACCGCTCAAAGTGAGCCAAGTGTAGCCATAATTTCAGAGAGCAGATGCTCTTGAAAGTTACATCTTTGGCCGCCTGGACGAGCAGTTCAGCATCCGCAAGACACTGGCAGGCCAGGCTCAAGTTAACGAGTTCATCGAGGCGGAGACAAGTTGTCCAGTTCTCAGGCCCGCGTGAGATTGCCCAGTCACCGCAGGAGGTGAAAGTGCGGATATGCCCTTTCGAAGTAGGTAGAGTGTCGAGGCCTCTCCTGTAGAAGCCAGACCGAAGTGCCAAGCGCTCGGTTTGGTAGATATGGTCTAATCTATTCGGATAGTTGCTAGAAGACAAGGCGACTTTGGCCAGATTTGGTGCTCGGCCGGCCATCATCTTGAACACTGCGTCACGGGTGTACCCAAAATCAAACCCGATGCCACCCCTCCGCACGTTGATGTAGAGGGCGGCAAGGCTGTAAAGAGATGGAGATGTAGTGAGCACGTACTCGTCGTAGTCGATTTGCCAAATCGAGTCGTACACGGGGAAATAAAGACTTCGGAGCTCGAAAGTGAGCATATGCAAGCGCGTCTTGGGAGAGTGTTGATGCAGCGCTTCCAGCACGCAGAGTGGGATCTGATGGGCGCAGCCATACACGAGGTCTTTCAGGCAGGGTAGCTTGCTGATGAAGTCTGCCAGGGGACGCCACGCCATTGCCATTTGCAGCTTCTCCTCAGCTCTCAGGGGTGTGCCGCTGGCTAAGAGTTGGATGTCGCTAGATTGTGCCATGGGAATCTCAAGGAAATCGAAGTCCATTTGTCTCTGTGGGTAAGGATGGAACCCGCTTGTGCTATTAATTGTTCCCCCTCGAGATCCAGATATAGAGTCGTTGTCAGACCCAGCGCTATCTGCACTATCTGCTCTCGACAGCAGGGAACCCGTGAGCTTCATCTGGCGTAGACAACTGATTGATACTTGACCGAGCTGCCCAGACCCCAGTAGTCGATGGAACATGTGTAATTCCGTGATTAGTCTCCACTTCGAAGACAGGTGAAGATATAGGCAGCTGAACCGCATCCTTTTTGTACTTGTCGCACATATCGGGCATGTCAAGGAGAGGTTGAAGACGTCTTGTCGAGCCAAGTATCCGCATACTTCGTCGAGTACGAGCCACGGGAGCTTCTCAAGTGATGACATTGTCTTTTGTGTTTGGCCCAAGTTGTCAGAGTCTGCTAGTGAGCGCGAGGACAAGGATAAGTTGAGACCGAGAGCAAGTGGGAGGGAGGTATTTATAGACGAACTATTCGGTGCGAAAATGGGCCGACGGAGGACGGAGCATTCCAACTCAGCTGTTGGTTTCGACAAACAAGACTAGCCTAAGTTGCAGATTGGATAAAGAAAAAAGAAGCACATGTTGATAGGGTATTTACATACAAATGTGGCTGCTTACTTGTTTCGCCCAGGTTATTTGATAGGCCGACTAACAAGAATTCAGCTTATTTGGCAACAGGTAGGACAGCACCTAATCCACGTTCTTCCTAACTTCATCCTCATTCGAAAGAGAAAAACATGGAGCATTGTACAAGGGTGTATTAATTCACGCACCGGTTCGCCTCATTGACTCCCCAAGGCAGGGAATTCTGGTACGCAACTCTGAGCCTGGCAAGTTCCAGTTCTTCCTCGTTGATGCCACTGGGTCCCTGAAGCTGGCATTAATTAAGCCAAAGTACATATCTCATGAGAAAAGAATACACACGGATGGATATAAAAAGTCCTTATTGCTGGTTCTTGGATCCGGCAACTTCATCCTAGACCAAGGCATGGCTAGCACAAAGTATAGTTACTGGGAACCTTCTGCCGCCGGGACCAAGTTTGGACAATTCTCATATTAATAATAGACCCTCTAGGAGCCTGGTGTAACCCGTCTAATACCCTCTCTATAGAACCTGTAACTCATTCAGACCATCAAGTACGCCCGTTAAACTTTTCACTCCTCCTTTCGCTGAAATGGCTTCTTAACCAGGGCCACCAACTTGCCCAGTCCGCCAAACACATATCCAAACCCAAAGCTCCAACCACGGACACGGACCGTGTAGATGAAAAAGTAGACGAGCATCCAGTTGGAGACGCAAAAGGCAAGGAAGATGCCAAAGTCTATGGATAATGTTAGTATAGTACCAAGTCAAGCAGAGCATAGTGTCTTACCCCTCCACTTGTCGCTCGCATCAATGTTGAGCGACTCCAAGTACTGGTTTCCAGAGCTGTACGGGCAATACTGGCAACCACTCGTAGCCTCTGGATTGAGTAGATAACCTCCCGCAGCCTTTGCAAACTCTCCTGCATAGTCCTGGCAAGTCTGGTTGGGAGGCGAGTCAAACCGGGCTGTCTCTTCCGGAGCACACTCAACTGGCGCACCATCTAGAGTTGCTGCGAGCATGCCGCCGATCCAGTAGGTCGAAGGGTTCACCCAGTACATCCAGTATCTCCAGAACACGGGCAGCGACGAGTACGGACGGACGACTCCGTTGAAGAGACTGAACATGACGAAGAAGAAGGGAAGAACCTGAATAATCAGCACAAGCGTTCATAAGCACAGCAAAGTATGGCCTAGACTCACATTGGAAATGACCGTGAAGCTAGGGGCAAAGGCACAGATCCATTGGCCCCAGCTGTTCATAAAGAGGAACATGAGAATCGTCATCAGAAAGGTGTAGCCTGAAACAGAGCTCTCGGTCGGCAGGCCAGTCGGCCAGTACCAGAGAACCCAGTACAGTAAACCGGACACGATAGCCGAGGGGATATCAGAAACGATGTTGGCAGTGCAGAAAGCAACCCATCCGTAGATCCGGGAGGGATACTCTCGGGCCTGCCAGAGGGCCATGTTGGTGAAGAACTTGGGCACAACGGCGTTGACGACAGTAGGAGGAACAGTAACGATCAGGAAGCACGTAAACATGCGGTTCTGCATGTCCTGCATCGTATATCCCAGGTTCCAGAACGTGAAGCCGTTAAAGATACCGACGATGACTGCGGTAAAGAGCTTGCCGTAGATGTACGACGGATCGCGCCAGTGCTGCTTGAACATGCGCTTGGTGAGCTCGACCGACTGAAGCCAAGTAGACGCGGCAAACTCGGCGTGTTCCTTGGAGTTGTCGGCTTGTCCCTGCGTAGCCGAGCTTCTGGTGCGCTTCAGACCATCAATCTCCTCGATGACGCGCTGGGCCTCGTCGCTCTGGACCCATTCGTCGTTCCAGTCGACCTTGGTGCCGTCGGGTCGCTTATGAGGCCTGGCGGCAGTCTCGAGGATGAACTCGGCGATGTTCTTGCTGGGAGGGCAGACAGCGCCTCGATCGGCAAAGTACTTTATGATATCTTGTCCGTTCTCTCCCATGGGGCCAAAGTAGAACGTGTTGCCTCCGGGGTTCAAGGCGAGGACCATGTCGAACTGTTGGATGAGGACGGAGCTGGGCTGATGGATGGTGCAGACGATGGCCTGGCCAGCACGGCTCAACTTCTTGAGGAAGCGAACGATGGAATAGGCGGATTGAGAGTCCAGACCAGATGTTGGCTCATCGAGGAACAGGAGAAGAGATGGCTTCGCCGCAAGCTCGACGCCGATGGTCAACCGCTTGCGCTGTTCCACACCAAGGGAGATGATGATGGCATCTTCCAGTTCGTTGAGCTCCAGCAGATCAATGATCTTATCCACGTATGCTATCTTCTCAGCACGGCTGACCGAAGCAGGCTGGCGGAGGATAGCAGAGAACTCGATTGCCTCCCGGACAGTCTGAGTCCTGTCGTGAAGATCACCCTGAAGACAGAAGCCAGTGTTTCTCTGAAAGTCTGCACTTAGAGCGCGGCCATCCACGAACATCTCGCCTGAGACGACACCAACAGTCTGACGCTGTGACAGAGTGTTGAGAAGAGTTGTTTTGCCCGCGCCTGAAGCTCCCATGAGCGCAACCAAAACACCCGGCTTTGCGTATCCACTGACCTTGTTCAACAGCTTCTTCTCTCCGCCCATATAAGGAACGCTGTACTCCAGGTCCCGCCACGTGAAGATGGACTCGCTTTCGGTGATCTGCTCCAAGGCCTCCTCCGAGGCATCTGCTCCTCCAGTGTTTGAGTCGCCGAGCACGGTCGAGGAAGACGAGTTGGCGCTTGCGGCACCAGCCTCGGCGGCCTTCTCGGCATCTGTCGGAGCCGCCATCTTGCGTGCCTGGTCCCTGGCCTTGCGGCTCTTCTTGAAGATCAAGGCGCCGCTGCCTCCGGATGTGAAGCTGACCATCTCCGTGGCGATCACGGTGACGAACATGTAAAGGACGGCGAAGGCGATCACAACACCAAAGTTCCGCCACAGGGTTGAGCGGCTGTAGTTGTAGGTCGTCTGTAGATAGTCGCTGCCTGTAACTTGCTGGCCGTTGACTGTAGCTCCGCTGATGGCGCAGCCCTGGTATCCTGACTCAACGCCCGGCCCCTGAGGGACGAGTTGTTCCGGCGCGCACTCCATTATTCTGTCTGACATTTCGTTCGACAAGACGGCCTCGAAGCTGTAGCTGATGGGGTTGATCCAGTAGATCCATCCGAACCAGATGTAGTCTTTCAGCAGCTGCGTCTTCGGTATCACGTATCCAGTGTAGATGACGAGCAGGTTCAGCGAGATACCCGAGAACCGCACAGCGGTGTCAATCTCAGGGGACAAGCTGGCAAACAGACGATACAGCGCCGTGATCATGATGGTAGTGGTGTAGACAAAGAGCATGTAAATCCAGAACTTTGACACGTCCACATCAAGACCCGTCATGAAGTACATGAGGACACCAAAGAGGCAGACCTGGACGGCGATAACGGGGAAATCGAGCACCACTCTCGCGAGCGACACAGCAGAAGGACGGTAAAAGGCGTAGTCATGATGGCGTGCGACAACAGCGCGTCCAGACACAGCCTTCATCAGCTCAGACATCTGAAGCCAGCCCAGGAACAGGATAGAGAAGAAGAGGGCACCACCACGGCTAAAGGCACCGGCTGTGGTAGACGGCTGCCCGTAGAACAGGGATCCGACAATCAGACCGTTGGAGACAATGACAAAGAGCTTCGTCCAGAGAGTAGTCGTGTCGCCAAAGAGCAGCCAGGCCTCACGCCGGGTGCAAGCAATGACCTGGCGCGGAAAGGAGATGGTGTAAGAGGACTTGTCCGAGACGTGCTTTGACTTTGAGTCCTGAACCGCGCCCTGGAACCGCTTTGCATCTTGGTAGTCTGACTGGTGAAGAGACTCCTTGTAGGCGGCCACGTCGGCCAGGAGGTCCTGGTAGTTTTGCGAGTTCCGGAACGCCGCCTCCAGCTCCTCCGGCGTCCGGGGGGTTCGGTGCTCAAAGCCGGGCCGGAATCGGCGCTCGTTCGGGTCCGTGATGGCGGTCAAAAAGTCCGCGGTTGTCTGGCGCTCGGGGCATTCGAAGCCGAGGTCTATAAAGTACTGCTTGGCCTTGTTTGCCGGCCCCGAGAAGATCTCTCTGCCTTGGTCAATGACTAGGACCTTGTCCATGAGCTCGTATATGCCCTCGCCGGCTTGGTACAAGGTGACGAGGGTCGTGCGGTTGCTGATATCCGTCATGATGCGCAGTGATCGCGCATAGTCCAGAGCTGTCGATGCGTCCAGTCCGCGGGTGGAGTTGTCCCATGCCATGACGGTAGACTTGGAGGCCAGTGTCTCTGCGATGGAGACTCGTTTCCGCTCACCACCAGACACGCCGCGGGTGAAGTCATCGCCAACAATGGTGTTCCGCGTGTGGCTGATTCCAAACATCTTCATGAGAGCGTCGACAATGACGGGAATGTCGGCCTTTTCCTTGGCCTTGGTCTTGTTCATCAGCGCAAAGGCCAGGGTCTTCCACACGCTGAGAGTGGCAAAGTGAATGTCGTCTTCGCCGTTGTAGTTGACCTCGCCTCGATACAGCTTCTTCTGCTCGTCGGCGGGAATGCCGCTGTAGGAGACGTCTCCCTCGACTGCAGCGAACGACTCTCGGCTGTTGCTGATGGCCTTCAAGAAGGTACTGCATCCCGCACCAGGACGGCCTAGAACGAGCATCATCTCTCCATCTCGAACACAGCCGGTAAAGTCGTGGATGAGGGTCCGGGTAGGTGATTGCCCGAAGCGGAGGGACGGCACTAATCGGGAAAGTAGACGGTAGAGATCGGGGCCGAAAGTGCCGATGATGGCGTCGGGGACGGTCCGGACAAAGGAAGTTGTGCTGCCGACGCCCTTTACGACCAAGTTCTCGTAGACAACTCCAACTCGCTTCATGGAGCCCTCCTCGTTCCGCTGCTCAAAGTGTCCCTCGCGCATAAACTGTCCAAGCTCAAAGTCGCCATCACCCTCAGGCCCGGCCTCAACGTCGGTTTCTGAGCCCTGATCCTCGGTCTGTTGATGATGTCTCCGCGAGGGGACTCGAGTGGCAGCATGGCTCCCTCTGCTCTTGTGTGTGACGGCTTTGCTGGCTTGTGACTCTCCAGTTCTTGTCTTGTGCAGGCTCATGAGATTTTGCCTCAGCGACTCGAACTCGTGGAGTGCCTCTTGTTCCGTGACGTCTTCCTGGCCACGTTCGCCCCATTTTCCTTGGTGGATGATATCTGAATCTGACGAGTTACTGCCCGTTTCGTTGCGGAGGCGTCCTTGTTGGACGGGCACATGGGGCCCCGAGTTTCCGTGCATGGTAGATTCGGTTCGGCGAAGGGCGTCGCCATCCACAGTGTTGCCCAGCATGTTGGCGGTATATATCAGGGTTTCAGAAGTGAATTGGCGTGTTGTCTCGGACGGAGGCGTAGAACCTCGTTTGTGTCGTCGACCCTTGAACTGTTTATGTGTGCGAGGGTCAACAGCAAGGACTACTGAAGATAAGCAGCCTCAGCAAAGCCGTTGAGCATCCTTGGGGCTTCCTCCCATCTGGCCTGGGTGTAGTGTATTTATAAGAAGCCAACGGCATCACGTTATCTACAAACACATTTTTAATCAATGATGTAAGGTGCCCGCCTAAGGGTGCGGGTGAAAAAAATGGCACACCACAGATGATCGACGCAAATACTGGTATGCTTGTACTAGCGCCGAATACCTCTGAAGCTGCATGCTTCATTTTGGAAGCCGCCCTCTATGCAGATCCTTTTCTGACATAGTACGTAGTACGTAGTACATACTCTAATTTCGAGCAGCTGGAGTTTAGGCCTTGTCTCCGAACACTGTCATGTAGCGATGCGAGAGGCGTTCTGTCGATGGAGACTATGACTCGAAATTGTTGATAGTGACCCACACGGCTGAATACAGTATCTTGCTCATCGGACATAATCTCTCGGATTTAGTACAAGATAAGCATAGCGTGGCATTCTACGGAGTAGCTCTGCAAGTTACGGGTGCCTGAGCGGCATCGAACAAGGGTTGCGGACGTTGCATTGGTAAGCACTCTTGGCACGCTGGCACGGCACTGTTCAGGTGGAACAGGGATCTACATGCGCTAGGCTTGGAGGCAGAAACTCCTAAAACTCCGGAAGCTCCCCAGCTCGTGATGCGGCTGCACAGGCCCTTAGTGATGACAAAACACGCTGGTCTCTCGAGTTGGGTCTAACATCGTTCGGCCGAGATAACGGTCGAGTCTGCCAAGGAACCCGGAAACACATTCTGGCCAGGGAGTGGAGCGAGATGACCGTGATTCATAATGAGCCATAATGAGACTATGAGAGGCCCATGCGGGTGAATAACTCATCTTCTTCTATGAGTTACCCAAGATTATTTAACAATTAGGAACATACTTATCATAAGATTGCTATAGCTTCTAGGCTTCTCTCAGGATAAGATGATCATAATTACTTGGGCTTTAGAGTACTGCCCGACCGGCTGGCTGTGTCTTCCTTCAACCCCCGTGAGGCCCAAGCCCTGGTTCGCCAAATGCATAGCTTATCTTGCACAACGTTGAAAGGGCCGCCTGCAGATCCTCTGTTGGGATTCTGATTTATAACCTACCTGATTAGAAACCTCACATGCAGCCCACGCAAGCCATCGGAGCGGCGTCAACCCCTTGAAAGATAGCAGACAGGAAGTATTAGATTGGTGCAAGTATTCGCACAAGATGACAATTTATTCAGGCTGACTGTGTCGTGAAACCCTGACAACTTAGATATTCCCCCATCTTTCAGCTTCAGAGTTATCCCGTTATACGTAGTATCATCGATCCACCCTCCTCCACCCACCAGATCACCCACATCACCCCCTTTCTTTAACGATTTCCAAAGAGTCTGATAAATCCACTCTAGCATACAATCTCATCTGTAAATGGCGTCGGGAAAACTCATATTGACGGGCAAGACTGTAAAAACTCCCGCCATGGCAATGCTCACCCTCAAGGCAGGGATAACAGGCTCATGATTCTTTTTCGCCTTGTTCAAGGCATTGACCGAGTGGAAAGCTAAAGGCGGGCCGATATCACTGTGGAGCTAAGGTGGGTGGTAGGGGCAAGCGCAAAGGATCTAGTATTTGGTGAGAAAAAAGGTCAAGGCTGAGACGGAGAGTGATGAGGGTATAGAGAGGATAATAGCGATAGGGGGGTAGTAAAGGAAGAGTGTTTGGGATAGAGGGACGAACTTCAAGGGAACCCCAAGAGATCTCCAAAGAGCGGATGCAACTCGGAAGTTTGCGACGGCGCAGCACTCGCAAGCTTTTGGAAATTCCTGGATTCAATCAACCCAAGCTGATCTCTTATATATGACTTTCTCCATTGCTGGGAGCCTGGTGTCGTGGGTTTGATGATCTTGAGAGGCTTGGAGCGAGGAGGTGGAGGAGAGGGGGAAAGGAGTTGCAGACGATGCTTTATTATGAGATTCAGGATGACATGTGACTCAGTATTAGGATACAATATATCATTCTACGAGAAAGAAGACTGCCTGGGATGCTCGAGTGCGAAGAGGGTGAATCACTGTCAGTACTTGTCCAAGGGAAGCGAGCGCAACTTGCTGAGTACCCTGGTCGGCCCAATAAACAGAAACATTTAGAACAATTGAGTCACTTTGTGAAAATGGGTTATAGGGGTTTTATTTATCCGAGATATTGCGGTAGTTACGTCCTCTCTAGACCATCCCTCGGTTCCAACGGCTCTCTCAGATAGCCCCATACTCAAGTGTCTGCTCATTCGTCTCGACTACCTATGTTTCTCCATGAGATGACCCAACTCCTGTCTCGCTGACTACTCTGGGTCTTTGAGCCACTTCTCAGATCTCATAACCTCTCGCTTGGAATCCCATGTCATGTCGAATCTTTCCATGCCACCTACGTCGGAAAGGGTGCACTCGCGGTACCCCGAGACCTTGACATGGGAGGAGGGAAAGGCTCGCATGGGAACCTTGACCCGGGCAAGTTCGTTGCTAGCCATATCGAAACTGCCAGACCAAATGACTACATCTAGGGGCACATACCTGATAGAGCAGAAGCACGGGTCCCTAGTTCTGTCAAGGATTTTGTCAAGATGACCGAGGTTGTGGTGCTTCTCTCGGGCCCGATTGAGAGATGCGATAGGCCTGCGTATAGTCAGTATCAAAGTAGCCAGATCTAATAAATCCGAAGGCGCGCACCTAAAGGGACAGCAGCGCCACTGTGACTGTCGATGAGATGCGATACTTAAGTTTGCGAGTAAGTAAAGGTGATGGAAAGGGGAAGATCAGAGGAAAGCGAAGAGTGAGAGAACGGGGGAGAAGCAGTGCAGATAGATGCGGGATATTGTGCCCCTAAGGCTTAGGAATAGGTAGGTATCAATCAATTGCGGCAAGTGTTGGGCAGCAGTATAGCGCAGCAAATAGCAGTGATTCACGCAAGTTGTAGGCTTATACAAGCTACATCTTAGGACCAGAAGGCCCCAGTTTGCAAGATGGAATTGGATGAGTGCATCACGAGCTCCTAACGTCAAATTTGCCTATCGGATACAAGCCACAGTATGACTCCCCTCGTCTACATGAATGAATAACTAGAAATACAAAACGTGGTTAGCAAGGGAAGCGACAGCAAGCTTTCGGATCCGATGTTACTTGCGCTGGCTTAGTTAAGCTGACGTTGTTGCTTACTGCATTATAAAAAGCTACCACAGCAAAAAGACTTGGCTAGTATGAGTTTAACACCTAATGATAAAGTAAGTTAGATTCCGAAGATTACAAGCCGTTTTAAAGAAGGATAGTAAAACAACATCTTCCTTGTAGATATAAATAATATAAAACGTTTAACTACTTTTGGGTAATAAGAGTAAACTTTAAAAAGGTAAAATCTAAGGTTTACCTAAGGATTGTTTTTATTTAGATTAGGCTTCTAAAGGGTGTTGAACTGGTAAGTGAAGCTAGGTAGACTTACCTACCTACCTAGTTTACAACTTAACACTTATCATCTACTGAGGCTGACTGAACCCCTGATGTCTGGATCCCGAGTGTGGCTTGAGGCGGGCCTGGTGTGGCTTGTACCTCGCCCTAGCTGAGGCCCCCCCCCCCCTGTCTGGCTTAAAATATCAATGCGACCAGGAACGCAAGGGGTCTCGTCCATTCTTCAAAGGCCACGACATTCACCTTTTGAGTGAATCTCGCCAGCCTCTTCCTCTCTCTTTGCAGACGCAGACCGAGTTTGCGCGATCTTACTCGTGAGAAACTCTGCCTCTGCATTGCTGCATTGGCCCTGTTGCTGCCGCTCGAAAACCGGTACTTCTGGACAGGCTGGCCTTGTGCGACAAAGCCTCCTAACGAGGAACTGTTGGCCAATTTTCTTGACCTTTGACCCCCCCTTTCTTCTCAAAGGCATCTTGAAGCGCAAACACGGCATGCAAAGATGAAGTTCGCTCACTTCTCCGTTGGGCTCCTCGCCTTGTTCAGCCCCTTGGCTGCTGCTTGGAGCAAAGAAGGTATGTCACCAGCCTGAGCAAGAGTTATCCAATTGTCCATGTCTTAACAACCCTGCGCATTCAGATCGCGAAATCTTTCGCATCCGAGATGAGATCGCAAAGTACGAGCCCGACTCGTCGGCGACCTTTTACAACATTCTCGGCATCCCTCCCTCTGCCTCGCTCGACGACGTCACCAAGGCCTACCGCAAGATGACACGGTCTCTGCATCCTGACAAGGTCAAGCAGCACATGCGGACCCAGGCGGGCAAGGACAAGAAGTCTGGCCTCAATGTCAAGCCGCCCACTCCTGCTGAGATCAAGACGGCCGTCAAGAAGGCTGGCGAGGCTCAGGCGCGTCTGTCTCTCATGGCCAACATCCTGCGCGGCCCCGAGCGCGACCGGTACGACCATTTCCTCTCCAACGGCTTCCCGCTCTGGAAGGGCACCGACTACTACTACAACCGCTACCGACCCGGCCTGGGCACGGTCATCGTTGGCCTGTTCCTCGTGGTCGGCGGTGGCTTCCACTACTTGACCCTGTACATGAGCTGGAAGCGCCAGCAGGAGTTTGTCCAGCGCTACATCAAGTTCGCCCGGGACACGGCCTGGGGCGGCGGTCTCAACATGCCCGGCGTTGAAGCTGCGCCGCCTCCTCCTCCTCCCCCTCCTGCCCCTGCTTCGGACGACGAGGAGGGTCCCCCTATGCCCACGAACCGCCGAGAGCGCCGTATGCAGCAGAAGGCAACCAAGCGTGACGGAGGTCGCACCACCGGAGGCAAGAAGGCTCGCAAGGCTCAGGCTTTGTCTGGAAGTGCTACCCCTGTCGCCGAGGGCCCTACTGGTGCCCGCAAGAGGGTTGTGGCTGAGAACGGCAAGATCCTGGTTGTGGACTCGCTCGGAGATGTGTACCTCGAGGAAGAGGACCAAGAGGGCGAGGTGCACGAGTTCCTCCTTGACGTAAGTCTTGAAGCTAATCATTCGCGCGATTGCAATGCTAACATTCTACAGCCTAACGAGCTTCTCCGCCCCAGCATCATGGACACCGCCGTGTTCCGCGCCCCCGTCTGGCTGTTCAACCTCAGCGTGGGCCGTTTCCTGCCCAACAAGGCATCCGATGTCGAGTTCGACGATGCCGCGGACGAGGAGGACTCGGACGTTCCCCAGCGGACCCCCAGCACCGACTCTGCCGGCGAGGACTTTGAGCTTCTGGACAAGAGCACCGACTCGCTGAGCAAGGCCAAGGCGTCTGGCGCCCAGCAGGGCAAGGCCAACAAGAGGAGGGGCAGGAAGAGGTAGAGGCGACACGCTTGAAAGAGACCATTTGGAAGGACGCACATGATGAGGCGGTATGGTTGGAGGCTCTGCATCATGTATGAAAAGATGGAAGATGGGTTTGGGAAGCAAGCATGACAGGGTCTCTGGGTTTTGAGTAGTTTTGCGTGTCGGACGAGATTGTACGACACGAAATCAACGGCTGTGATTTCCAGAAACAGTTGTGCCCATTGCATCGCTGACTTCTGGCGGTTCAGAAGACGCTTGTGCCAATATGAGCGCATCACCGGAAACTTGATTCCGCTCACCCTCCCAATGTCGTAATCCGCTTGGGTGCTCGCTAGTCAGAGAAGGGTATTGATTGACTGCCTGCTAATTAAGCCCGGAGGGACGATATATCCACTTTGGTGAGGTTCTTGATCGATGACCCTGACCTCATCCTTGTCACGGATTTGTCGAAATCAAATGTTGGCCGAGTCTACCCACCTAATGCTGAGGAATCCCCAACTCGTCGCGCCAATTATCAGCATCCGCTGCTAGAAAGATCCCGGCCATGACGCCTTTTAGCCGCTCGGCCGATAAGCCTGGGCCTCGAGCTGGACCAGACGATGGCTTCAGAAACTCGCCAGCTCAAGCTCAAGCCCGAGATGACGCTGCAGGCGAGACCGTGGCAAGTGATGAAGCACGCTGCGGTCGTGTTTTATCGCGAACCACAAAGTATGAATCAAGCTGGCTGCGTAGGATATCGACGCCCAAGAACTGCCGATGGGACGATAAAGCACCGCCGGCGCTGACGATGATGCATTGCCTGCTCTTCGCCATGGTGAGTGATGCTCAGATATACAGCTTCCATGGTACTAACACGGATCTACTCAGGCTTCTACCTTTACTGTAGCCAACCTCTACTACAACCAGCCGATCCTCAACAAGATCGCCGCTGACTTTGGAGTCACGTACGAGCAATCATCCCAGGTCGCGACCCTGATGCAAGCAGGATATGCCGCCGGGCTTGTCTTTGTCCTGCCGCTCGGTGATATTCTCGAGAGACGACCGTTTATCATATCTCTCATCCTCGCCACCGCGACTCTCGTGAGATGCCCCATCCACCTCAGCTCATGGACAGTCACTTACACGTCTTTAGTGGATAGGCCTCTGCGTGACCGACAACTTTGCCCTCTTCCGCGCCTTGTCCTTCATCTGCGGTGCCACCACCGTGACGCCGCAGCTGATGCTACCTCTTGTGGGCGACTTTGCGCCTCCCAAGCGCAAAGCATCCCTCCTGGCCATTGTCGTCTCCGGGCTGATGCTGGGCCTCTTGATGGCAAGGTTGCTGTCTGGGGTTGTCTCCAACTTCACCAGCTGGCGAAACATTTACTGGTTCTCGTGCGGCGCCCAGTATCTGCTTGCCTGTGTCCTGTTCTGCTTCATGCCCGATTACCCGTCGACCAACCCCGACGGCCTCAACTACTTGCGGGCTCTGTGGTCGATCCCGTACATGATGGTGACGGAGCCTGTCCTGATACAGGCTTGTCTCATCGCGTTTACCATCTCCACCATCTTCACCTCGTTCTGGACGACATTGACCTTTTTGCTGGCCTCTCCGCCGTATGAGTACTCGTCTCTGCAGATCGGCCTGTTTTCTCTCACTGGGCTTGTCACCATTTTGTCAATTCCTCTGATCGGCAGACTGATTGACCGTTTCGCGCCTCTTATGTCGACGATATCTGCGCAGGTTCTCGCCTTGATCGGTACCGTCGTCGGCACCTTGATCGGCACCTTTACCGTGGCAGGGCCTATCGTTCAAGCCATCGGCATAGATCTTGGCGTGCAGACTGCTCAAGTGGCCAACCGTGCAGCAATCTTCAACATCAATCCCCGAGCGCGCAACCGAGTCAACACGGCGTACATGACGTTGGCCTTTGCAGGGCAGTTGACGGGTACGGCCGTGGGAAACAGACTATATGCCAGTGGAGGCTGGAAACGAAGCGGTGCTTGTAGCAGTAAGTGAACTCGGCCAACCTGCCGTCTGATGGAACCTCGCTAACGTGGTACAGTTGCATTTGTCGGCATCTCTATCTTGATATCTCTAGCAAGAGGGCCACGAGAGACGGGGTGGGTTGGTTGGAGAGGAGGATGGCCTCTGCGAAGAGATGCCGCACCGCCAGCAGCTCGGGAGAATGAAGAAACAAGACGGGAAAAGTCCGAGGGAAAAGTGTAGACATGGAAGAGATATGTTTTTATCGAATGCAAGTGCTATGCTGATCAATCATGAGTGGCTATGTTGAATATGCTTTTACTAAAT
>JABEYC010000342.1:0-63225 GCA_013266195.1 Fusarium zealandicum
GCAGAGGGGGACGGGATGGACGGGGTGTGCTTCGACTGGAGAATTTTGATAAGATGTGCAGGGGAAACAGAGTTTTTTTCCTGCGAAGCCACGGCGATCGATGAACCACGACGACCTTTTCTTGTTGGCGGGTAATAATAATACCTAGGTACCCAAGTCTGGAGCTTTCTGGACAACGCCGGATCGCCGGTCGAGAACTTTGTCCAATGCCAGCATGACTTGGAGAATTTGTTGATTGAGTTTCACCTTGGCTGAGATTCCAGACTCAGTCCAAATGTCTTCAACTGCATCGACTCTTAATACTATGTGCCGCATGGCTTCAATGCTTACAAGGAGCCAACAGCGCGGGCAGGTGAAGCTGGATCCATCAAAGCTCCCCTGCTGGGTCAGGCGACCTCCCGTCCCACCAGCTTCGGCTCACCGTATCGTCCAGTAGAACGCCGTCGAGTAAGCGTCATTCCCTCAAACTCCCATGGGCGAGCGAAGCGCGCGCAGGCATCTTTCACCTTGTGGCTAGCAACCTGCAGCTCGATCGGTGGAGACACGGAGCTGCGCGAGTAGACCCCGCCATGATGGAAGACGGGAGCGAAAAGGTACATGAGTTGATGGCTTTGACTGTAGGCTATGAGTAGGTTGTACTGTATGACGGATAGTTGCCGGTGTTGTGTGTGTAGTAGAGGAGTCTTCTCTCTCTCCCTTCCTCTCGTCAGCTTCTCGCTCGGAGGCGAGCAAGGGCAAACCTGAATACTGCATTGGGTTGACCTGGCTGTTGTTACACTGCCCGTCTCAAACGCTCCGGGTTGTCGTATGGGAGAATCGTAGACCTCATGGAGCATGAATTGGTGGCATCATGCGGGGGAGCGCACTGTAAGCACTGACGCAACAACGCCTTTAAGACTGCAGGCTGTTGTTCGGGTTCAGCTCTAATTTCTCAACGACGGTGTGAGGGTATGAGAAGCAGTCAATTCGTGTGGTATAAACAGCACCATGTCTGAATATAAAACTGCAAACGATGAATATCCCAAAGTAGCAATACGGTCATGGCCAAAGCCTTGCAACTCGACCCCTTTGGCCATGATCTATTATTACCGTGTTGATCGACCGCATTCGCACCGTCCACTTGGCGTCTTGTGGAATCCCTGTTTTCCAGGACCAGTGACGACGAAAAAAGGTCAGTCTCCAGCTCTGAGCTAGTGGCATTCGATCACTCGTCACCTGGACTGCTCCAGTTTGCTCTGTTGAGGCCAGAGCCAAGGATATAAGTAATTGGACCAGCCCAAGAGGCAGGCGGCCGAGGAACCTTTGCTGACAGCTTCTGTCTTCTTTTCCACCTTCTCCCGTGCCCCAAAGTAAAACACCAAACTTGACACAGTAACCCCAGCGTCCATCCCCGGGGGAAAACCAAAACACCAATCACGGCTTTCCCATTGGTGAGTCTCTGTCCCTGACCCAAGGTCAACCAGCGTACGGCGGGCGCAAATGCAAGTGGGCGCAGCATGGGCGCCATGGCATGGATTTCTATCTCCAGTTGTCTGATAGCGCGGATCCGGGCACGATAAGCCATCAAGTTGCCTGCGTAAGGTAGCGGAATGACGAGAGCTAAACCCTCTCAAGTACCCGTGCTTTTCCCTCTGCTGTTGCTCTTGCGCCTCGCTACGTACCTTTATTGGCCCAATTGGCTCCCTGAACTTGATGCTGATTGCCCAGCTCTGACCCATCGTTGGGCCTTTCCACAACAGCCGCTCCCCTTACACGACCGGCCCTTCTGTTTCGTCCTCCCCAACAATACATCCTCGCTCATTCCGAGCTTCATACAACTCAATAATGACCGCTGCAACTATGCAACAAACACCCGCTATCCCGCCGCGTCCGGCCAAGAACCAGGACAAGGACGAATCATCCGTCCCCAAGGTCCCTCCTCGTCCTACGAAGCGTTTCGACCGCTCAATATCTCCCAACCCCCAACGCTTCGCTCCCTCTCCGTTCAACGAGGGCATTCCCCAAAAGAGCCCCAGGAATCTCCGCTTCAGCCCCAACAATGCCGCCCACGAGCACGGCTACGATCCCATCGACCGCTCCAGCAGCGTTCCCATGCCCTCTGTTGGCCAGGAGGGTGTCGAGTACAGCACCATAGCTGATGAGCTCAAGACTGAAGAAAAAGAGACCGGAGAAAAGCAGCGAGCTGGTTCTCCCGAGCAGACCCGTACCGTTGCCGAGGACCTTCAGCTTCATGCGCCGAAGCCGTCTCTGCCTGCCCAAAGCGCCAAGCAGCGTGTCCAGGCCGTCACCCGCACCGACTCTGATAGGGCCGCGTCCTTTGGCATTGGTCGTCCCGCCTCCGGCGAGGGCCTCAAGAAGAAGCCTAGCACAAGTTTCTCGGCCAGCGCTGCTAGCGACGGTCGACCTGAAATCGTTGAGGATGAACATGGAATCCCCGAGATTGGCCAGCGCGTGCCCATGAACCCTCATCTTGGCGATGTCCAAGCTCCTTCGCCTGCTCCTGGCTCCGAGGAGTTCAACAGGCATCATCATCGCAAGCACAGCTCTCGCGGTGGACCTCCTGGTAGCTATGGCCTCTACGGTCATGGCCAGGGCCACGGCGCTGGCTCGCAGGATAAGCTTGATAAGGAATACTATGAGAAGCATCCCGAGGTATTGAAGAGGGAACACAAGACCCCCCTACATGATCGCCAGAACGACTATGCCATGAGCAGAGACGACTTGAACAAGCTTGTTCGAGATACGCGAAGCCGCGGGTCTGGTTTTGGTGAGTCTCTAACCGTCATCTCTGGACTTGATCGACTAACATTTTCAGGAACCACGTCCGAGTACCAATCAACCCCCACCGACGAAGTTGGCTTTCAGGCCAGCGAAGAATTTACCTCCCGTATCTCGTCACCCCTTCCCGCCTCTTCTGGTGGAGAAAAGCAACACGGTCATTCTTTCAAGTCAGAGATTACTGGTCCCGATGGCGAGAAGACTGTCCACGTCGATGACCCTAAACATCCAGAATACCGCTCCTATGGCGATGAGGAGGCTGCAGTGGATGACGAAGATCACGAGTACACTGCGCCCATTCTTGCGTCTGACGAAACCAGCAAGGACGACCGCCCGTATTCTCAGCAGCCCGCTGTCCATCCCCCGCCCGAACGTCGAGGCAGTGCCAATGAGATGGAGGAACCGACCAGCCGACCCGTGAGCAGATCAAGCAAACCCAAGAGCAGGCCCACTAGCATCTACCGGAACAATGAGTCTCAGGAATTTGCGCCTACATCGCTGGATGATGTCGAAGAGTATGAACCCCTCTTCCCTGAAGATGGCAAGAAGGATTCGCAGAAGTCGGTGTCTGCTGAGGCGAAGGCCAAGGCAAAGGCCCGACACCACTTCCCCAGCAAGGACATCTGGGAAGATGCTCCTAGCAGTGTTCATTATACTGCCGAGGTCTCGACACCAGACATGACGGAGCAAACCGAGCAGCCACGGAGAAGGCCATCTGAGACGGACCGTTCCAGGACGCCTGCTCATCTCTTTGCCCAGAAGCAAGAGGAGCTTGCTGAGCGCGAGGTCAACGGCCCTGCGGATATTCCGTCCAAGAAACAAGAGAGACCTGTTTGGAACGAGTCGAAAGAGTCCGACTCATTCTTGAGCAATAAGCAGAAGCCTGCTACTAGCCAGCGTTTCCCTAGCCGGGATATTTGGGAAGATGTCCCGGAGAGTCACATGTATGAGGCAACCGTCTCTGAATCACCAAAGGAGGAGACCAAGCCTGAGATTCCGGTTCGTCCTACCAAGAAGTCGTCCGAAGATCGCCCAGCTATCCCGGAACGTCCCAAGCCTAAGCAAATGCCAAGCGATGAGGGTAGAACAAAACCCCCAGTCTCGGATAAGCCAAAGCCTCAGCTTCCTCCTCGGCCAGCCAAGAGCTTATCTGGGGATTCTGTGGAGTCCAAGTCCAAGCCCCCAGTGCCCAGCAGACCGGTTGGCGGCAAGATTGCGGCCCTGCAGGCAGGTTTTATGAGTGATCTGAACAAGCGTCTGCAATTGGGACCTCAAGCTCATAAGAAGGAGGAGATCCCGCCCGAGGACTTGACAGAGGAGAAGGAAAAGGCCCCGCTTTCGGATGCTCGAAAGAGCCGTGCCCGGGGTCCACAGCGCCGAGCCCCCGCACGAAGCCCCGCAGCTCCGGCGCCCGCAGCTGAACCAGCAAAAGCGACACTGTCCTTATCATTCTCTTTGCCGCAGACACTGTTCTCCATTGACACAGAGGGCTCTTTGACCGTTTCTTCTGAGCCTGATTTCCCAGTCCCAGAGCAGACACAGGTGAAGACAGAGCCTGCAGAGGCCCCAGGTCAGGTTCCTGAGGCGCCGACAAAGCCCGAGTCAGAACCAATTGAGGTTTCTAGGCAACCTGAACCCGTAGAGGAAAAGCCAAGGGAGGTCGAGCCTGAGCGTGAGATCCCTGTGACAGATCCTGCAGTACAACCTCCGGCAGAGGTTGCTCAGGAACCCGTGCAGGAACCCATTCAGGAGCCTGTTCAGGAGCCTGTTCAGAAGACCGTTCAGGAGCCCGTTCAGGAGCCCGTTCAGGAGCCTGTTCAGAAGACCGTTCAGGAGCCCGTTCAGGAGCCCGTTCAGGAGCCCGTTCAGGAGCCCGTTCAGGAGCGCACGCAGGGGCGCGAACAAGTTGAGGAACCTGTCAAGGAAGAAAAAACTCTCATTACTAATACAGCCGGCGAGAGTATCTTGGAGACTGAGGTCGAGAAGAAGGATGCAGGCAACACAGTTGAGCCCATTGGGGTGTCTGACGAGGTCAAGCAGTAATTGGCAGTAGTTATTCACGGATAGAATCTTGGGGCCTGTACCTCATATAGTTAGAACTGCTCAGCCGATATCAAAACGTCCATTCTCTCAACGCCCAAAGCACAGAGTATTTGTACATTTTACTTGTTTGAACCAAACTACCTTGTATAAGAGACATAAGCTGCGAGCCCTTGTAGTGAATTATATATGTTATTTGACCTACTATTTATTTCGCCATGAGCGTTCCTGATCCACACCCTTTCGTTCCCGCTCAATAAGCTTATCAAAGTCCTGCTGTGCCTGCTCTTTGGCCAAAGACCTTTCCTCATCCGACCGACTGAAAGAGAAGCCATCATTGGGGCTGCCGGCAGAGTTGTTGCCCCATCCAGACTGTGGCTGCGACTCTGTTTGCGACTGGGAAGCCCAGCCTCGAGACTCATGGTCAGGCTGCTGTTGCTGGCGGCCCTGGGACTGCTGCCGAACACGGTCCCATGCGGAACCGGCCAAGCTGGCGGGTTGTTTGCGGGCTGATGAGGCGATTGGAGAGGCGTCGTCCTCGTCATCGAGTACGTCCCAGTCGTGGTCGGATTGCTGGCTTTGTGTGGACGAGGCAGATGGCTGGGAGTCGCTCCAGCTCGGAGGACTGGAGGCTTGCTGATAGCTATCTGCCGAGCGACTGTTGTCTTCGTTGCTAGCCCACGAATCACCGTCCTCGTCCCTGTGGGCATTGTTGCCTGTGAATGGCACTCTTGAAGCAGGGGGGTTGGCCATAACCTGCTCAACTCGCTGGCTGGCATCCTTGGTGAACTGTTTGAGCCGCGAGTCTTGTGTCATGGCGGCCTCGGTGCGGATAAAGTTGGCGGCGCGGAAGAGGGGCTCAACCATGAGCATCGTGACAGCGGCGTAGGCGGTGAAACGCAACGTGTGCCAGGTGAAGCGTGGGTATCGTCCATGGATCTTCTTCTTTGAGAACAGGCTCGTCGCCTCGTTGGGGTTGAACCGGCTGTTCATCTTGGGCTTGTAGAAGGGGAATTGCCAGGTGCGACGGCCGCGGTATGTTAAGTATGCGGCGAGTCCGAGGGTGAACCACTTGAGGGCGGCGTTGTTGTGGATGTTGTCCAGAGTGTACTCGGTAATGGCCTTTGTCTCTTGATCGTCGAGATCTCGACCGAGGGTAGACGCAAAGCCAGAGACTCGCGACGTCGCGACGAGGAGGTTCCGGTCGCGGCGGAAGCCAATGACCGAGGCATAGACTGGAGGAGAGTATTCATGGAACTGTCGTTGGATCTGATTCTGTACCCGCGGCTGGTACTGGTTGCGCTGGGCGAGAGCTTGCTGGCGCCATTCCTCCATCGAATGTCTGTAATTCTCGCGACTCATGGCCGAGGCCCCATTGGGCGGTGTTTGGGCACTCATTGCAATTTGTTCCAGGGCAAAGTGACGGTGAAAAAGAGCTTCGCTCCAACAGTAGAAGTCGAATCTCAGGGCAAAAGAACCAACAGAACCTTCGGAATCTCGGATGACGGTGGGATACTTATGGTGACGCACGAGGTGTGGGTGCTGTGGTGGAGCAATTGGAAGGGATGACATCGATCTGCAGGTACAGCTTTATCGATAAGTATAACACGTGATCTGGCATCAACATCCTTGCTTTCACGTCGCGTAGTCGCGAACGCGTTTGTCCATTAAACGCGACCTCCAAATGCCAACCCACCTGAACAACCCACTTGAAGCGCCTCCTCCGATCACTCTTGTCAAGCTGGAGGGATGTTACAAGCTTCATAATCGAGTATAATGCCTCTTCAAAAATCATATTCGGAACAGATTGGTCGGTCCAAGGTATGCAGCAGATAGTGGCCCCTGAAGCAGTTGCCCTTGGCTAACAGACAGCAGCGCTCGCCATGGCAGCGATCGAGGAGCAATCCTGTCCATCAAGCACCGAAGCCTCGAGCATTACAGCCCGTCTCCGAAGTCACGAAAACCAAGCTCAATAAATTCCAATACCTGCCTCAAGCCGACGACTCAGTCACCGACGTCACCGAAAAAGAACAGACCGCAGCATCACCAAGCCGGGCCAAAGACGACACCAACGTCACGCCTGCTACTCGGTTGACCTGGCGGGACCTACTTGAACCCACGAGCGGCACCGAAGATGAGACAAACACCTCACCCAACGATCGATTGCTATGGGACAACAGGCAGGATACCCTCTACCTTGCCGCCTTGTCACCAATGATGGCACGAAAAGGAAGAAAGCGTGCTAGAAGCTCATCGCCGGTATCATCGCCCGCCCCCGAAAAGCCGAATACACCCTCAGTCAATGTTAGGAAGCTGGCACAAGCATTAAAGTCGCCACACGCAGATCCGACGTTAGAGCTGTGGGACAGGTACTCGTTGAACGGAGCCGAGAGCGCAAACCCCCTGGGACTTGCCAACCCCGCATTGGCACAGTTGATGGTCTCATCATCACCGAGACCTAACAAGTCAACGGCCGAGACCAATCTCCGGCGGGCAATAAGCTGCGGCCTTAACTTCCCCAAAAGGAGGAGAGTCGAAAGATCTCACTCGGGAAGCCGTCTGAGCAACGACAAGGAAGACATGGAGGCCTCGAAGTCTTCGCTAGTTACGGCACTGCTCGATACGGTGACTAGTAGCATCAACGGGCAGAGTGAGGAAGTCGACGATCGATTAATGGAGTCCCCGTCTCCCAAGAAGAGACGGATATGCGCCACTAGCGATGGCTCTCCACGCCGACTGGATACCCCCGTCCTAGCACTGTCTCCCTCGGATTATGGTGACGATGATTTTGACGACTTTGATGACGATACCATTTTGCAGCTCGAAGCAACAATCAATGCAACACAAACAGAGGTAACCCCTCAGCCGGACACAGATTCTGCACCCAAGGATACGACTTCTGCAGATCAAGGCACCGAAAACAAACCAGTAACAGACGAGTTCGAGGACTTGGACGACGATATATTTGACGAGGCAGTAGATCTCATCACTTCCGTGGAGTCTCAGCAGGTTTCCCAATCAGCCCACATCCCCCCTCAAGTAACCCCCTCGCGAATGGTGGCCGAGGACCAGGGAGACGAGTTTGGGGACCCCTTTGGTGGAGACTTTGACTTTGAGGCCGTGGAACTGGCCGCAACACAAGCAGTGCAAAACTGCTCCGGAGACGTACGTCGAAGAACCTAGGAGGACCACCCATATGCTAAGTAACAGGTAGAGCCGGAAACCAAAGACAATACAGCGATACTTGGTGACGAATGCTTTAGAGGGCGAATACGTCGATCAATATGGACAGGCCCGGCCGGAGAAGGTGAGTAGGTCGGCTCTACATTCGACTTTCACTAACTCGTTCAGATTCTTCTTATTCAGGCCGACAACACTAAAGATATGAGAACAGTACATCTCAGGGGCTCGTGGTTCGATACACCAGCCCACGCAGAATCATATGTTCATGTCATTGGTGAATTTACCACCAGAGGGCAATGTATCGTTGATGATGCCCAGAATCTTCTTATTTTACACCCGGATCAGTTAATATCTGCTACTGTTGTGGCTGATTCGTTTGGTTGCATGCGCCGTGCCGTGCTCCAAGATCGAGTCAAGGCCACCAGCCCGCCAACACCACCTCTGATATACGGAACCATGCTGCACGAGATCTTCCAGGAGGCGTTGCTTGCCAACCGGTGGGATCTCCCGTTTCTTTGTACTGTTATTGATCGAATCACGGACAAGCATGTCGAAGACCTGTACACTATCAAGGTCGGTCTGGCATCAGCGAAAGAGCATCTACAGTCCAAGATGACCGAGCTCAGCTACTGGGCTGGTGCTTTTGTGTCTTCTCAGCCAAACTCGACCGCTGTGATTGAGGATCGAAACGGAAAGAAGGCCAACATGGCTGTGACGAAACTCTTAGATGTCGAGGAGCACGTTTGGTCTCCGATGTATGGACTTAAAGGCAACATCGATGCAACTGTTGAAGTGGCTATGCAGGACGGCAAAGAATTTCGAACCTTGACCGTGCCGTTCGAGGTCAAGACCGGCAAGCACGCGAACAGCAACCACATGGCTCAGACTGCTCTTTACACTCTACTCCTTTCGGATCGGTACGACATTGAGATCGCGTATGGCGTTCTCTACTACATGGAAACGTCAAAAACGATGCGCATTCCTGCGATCAGGCACGAACTTCGACATATGATTATGCAACGCAATCAACTGGCATGTTACGTCCGGGAACGAAGCGTTCAGCTGCCTCCGATGCTCAAGAGCAAACACATGTGCGGAAAGTGCTACGCCAAAACATCGTGTTTTATCTACCACCGACTAGCAGACGACGGCGACGGAGAGTCCAGTGGGATGAACGAGAAATTTGGTGAACTTGTCGGGCACCTGACGCCAAAACACCAGGAGTTTTTTATCAGGTGGGAGAATTTACTTACCAAGGAGGAAAAGGAGAGCCAGAAAACGAAGAGAGAACTCTGGACAATGACCAGCGTCGAGCGAGAAAAGAAATCACGATGCTTTTCAGATGTCATTATTGAGGAAGGATCAGCGTCAGTTGATACAGACACCCCAAAGATCAATCGGTATCACTACACCTTTGTCAAACGAAACCAACCGCCAGGCTTTTCATTCCTCGAATCCGAGTTGAATGTTGGAGAGCCAATTGTGGTTTCTGATGAAGACGGTCATTTTGCTTTAGCTATTGGTTATGTTGCGGCAGTCAAGAAGCAAAGGATCAGCGTGGCCGTCGACAGAAGATTACACAATGCCCGAATTCGACAGCCTGGCTTCGACGAGAAAGACAACCAGATCTTTGCCAGCATCATGGATGTTGCTCACGAGGGGGCCACTCAAGACGAGACCAGTGGCAAGATCAAGGAACCGCCAATTCGATATCGATTAGACCAGGATGAGTTTAGCAACGGAATGGCCACTGTTCGCAACAACCTGGTGCAGATGATGGCGGATGATGTTTTTGGCTCGCGACAGATCCGGCGGTTGATTGTTGATCTTGAGGCACCGAGGTTCAAGGCTGCTCCGACACAGTACACCGTGTCAGACCGAGACAACTTGAACGTAGACCAACATCGGGCGATCGAAAAGGTCATGAGTGCTGAGGACTATGCGCTTGTTCTTGGAATGCCCGGCACTGGCAAGACGACAACCATTGCCCACATCATCCGGGCATTGACGTCCCAGGGGAAGAGTGTGTTGCTGACCTCTCATACTCATACAGCTGTCGACAATATTCTGATCAAGCTCAAGGCTGACAAGATACCGATCCTTCGGCTTGGAGCGCCTGCCAAGGTGCATCCTGAGGTCCAAGACTTTGCCATTCTCGCAGGCCAGCCGATGACGTCTTTTGACGAGATCAAGCATGCCTGGCACGGAACGCCTATCGTTGCGACAACCTGCCTCGGCATCAACCATTCCGTCTTCCATGAGCGTTCGTTTGACTACTGCATTGTCGACGAAGCATCACAGATCACTCTGCCAATTTGTGCTGGGCCTATCAGAATGGCTCGCACTTTTGTTCTCGTCGGCGATCACAACCAACTTCCTCCTGTGGTGAGGAATGAAGAGGCACGAGAAGGAGGTCTTGATGTCAGTTTATTCAAGCTGCTGTCAGACACGCACCCGGAATCAGTTGTCAACCTGGAGCATCAGTACCGCATGTGCGAA
This sequence comes from Fusarium zealandicum, assembly GCA_013266195.1. Taxonomy (NCBI): domain Eukaryota; kingdom Fungi; phylum Ascomycota; class Sordariomycetes; order Hypocreales; family Nectriaceae; genus Fusarium; species Fusarium zealandicum. Next base: position 10,501 of record JABEYC010000342.1, read on the forward strand.
GACATCATGACCCTCAGCAACACCCTAATATACGAAGGAAAGCTTCGGTGCGGCACGGAAGAACTTTGCAAGAAAAAGCTTCATGTCCCCAGGATGGACGCTCTCAAGCAGCGACATTATGATGCATCTACTTTCCATGCGGCAACGCCTCGCTCGTTTTGCGCTGTTCCCGGCCCCTCTCGATGCTGGCTATATGACCTTCTCGATAGCGAGGCACGCGTGCGTTTCATCAATACAGACACTATCCAGCCCCCAGTTCGCGAAGAAGCACAGGGCAAGCGTATCGTCAACTCTGCCGAAGTTCGCGTGGTATCTCAGCTTGTCGACAGTCTCTTGACGGTCGGAGTTCCAGACTCTGAGATTGGTGTCATGACACACTACCGAGCGCAGCTGTTCCTCCTCAAAGACAAACTCAAAGGATTTTCCGGAGTAGAGATGCACACGACAGATCGCTTCCAAGGACGAGACAAGGAGGTTATCGTCCTGAGTCTCGTACGCAGCAACGAAGCGTGTAACATTGGTGACCTATTGAAGGACTGGCGGAGAATCAACGTGGCCTTCACCCGTGCAAAGACAAAGCTGCTCGTTGTTGGAAGCAAGAGCACGCTCAAGGGCAGTGGCAGCGAGACCATGCTAAGTCAATTCATATCTCTCATGGAGGATCGAGATTGGATCTACGATTTGCCAGCTGATGCTCTTGAGAGCCACTATTTCGAGGATCTGGGTACGCAAATCACGGCCACAGGCCCTACACAAAAGACCAAATCACCGAAGAAGGGCAGGGTGCTCGGCAAGGAGAATCGCAGGCCTTCACCCAGAAGGGCTAAGATCAGCGATAAGGCGTTATTAAAGGGAAAACTGATTACAAGGGATATCTTGAATGAAATGACCAACGGCGCATATTAGGATTAAGAGTTAAGGATAATGGAATTGCATAGGACATCCATAGGTATTGAATATCAGCGCCGCTCGGACGGTATATCATCATCGTCGTCGTCGTTCACTATATGTTTGAAGCTCCCCTCGAAGCTGTTGCCGTTAACAGTGGTACCATGCTGTGGGGTGGGAATGCTTACTTCTTTTCACCAACAATTAGCTTTGTGAACTTTTCCAGCTCTTCGAGCTGGGCAACGCAGCCAGTGAGACTCTCGTTATAGGAGTAGCTGTATATGTCGCTCCACGTCCTTTGCCTATCAAGCTCGCAATACTCGTCGCTTTCTGCCATCTCCCTGGCGACCTCGGCGCCCTTGTGGAGCAGCTTCTTTCTCGCGGCGGCAGCACTCGGGAGATAACGCTGTGATGTCAGTGGCATTCATCCGTATAGTGGCTTGACTTACAGGTACTTTGCGCTGTGACCGGAGGGCACCGGCGAGGGTGTAGAGGTTGCCGAGAATAGCTGCTACGGCGTCCCGGCGGTAGCTGAGCAGTTTCTCGGCGGCCACGGGGTTATCACGGATGTAGTTGGGGTTGTAGAAGATGGCGGACTGGCGGACGGCTATGAGGTACTCAAAGAAGCGCTCACAAGAGCCAGCTAGACAAGAGTAGGGAAGAGGATCGAAGGGGGCACGGAGACGGAGCTCGTGGCGGGACATGACAAGCAGCTGTCGAACGCGTACGAAACCTTCGCGCATGCGGCTCTCGAGCATTTCAGAGTGTCTGATGACCTCGGGCGTGGGGTCTTTGCCTTCGTCAAAGTAGACATAGTTTGCGACGACGTCTTAAATGTTAGCAGGGTTGTGCGAAAAGACCAGACGACTTACTTCGGTACATGACGCTCATAAAGAAGAGCATCGACGAGAGAGCATATCGAAGCTCGTGCCGGGCGATGAATGGCCACAGGATCCAGTTCAAGACGACTGGTGTCGTTATTCCAACGAAAAACACTAGTCCCTTGTGAACTCCGATGAGGGCTGCTGATGAAGTATCGGGGTGGTTTCGTAAGCCGAGGGAGATGACGGTAAACGACAAACATCCTACAAGACCAGACCGCTGGGTTTGTCAGCCGAATTCAGAAGCACAGGTCATAAGAGCAGGCGTACCGGATGTGAGCTCTGCGTGAAGCGATACATCATTGGCACCATATAGATGGCAGCAAAGACCGCCACAACATAGGGGTTCCCGTTGCCAGCCGCATGAGCTGCACCACTCCATGCAGCGCCCAAGATGGCAGAAAAGGCGCGGGTGAAGAAGTCCTGGATATTTCCTCCTACACGAGGATGGATCATGATCCAGCCCATGCATACAGCCCACCATGCCTCGTATCGATTCCACCACGCCAAATCATTGCCTAGCCATGCTGGAAGGGCCAGTGCCGAGGTGAGGATGACAACCTTGAGCGCATATCTGCTCTCGAATCCCTGTAGACGATGAAGGACTGTCCAGATTCTGTAGCCCAGCTTATCTCTCCTCGCGGCCGGCTGCCCGCGGATGCTGGGCTCTACCGGAGGCCCTTCGTCTGGCCCGGTCACTGCTTCGTAGCTTTGGCGAGGATTACTCTTCTCGCCCGCCTTGACGAACTCCAGAAGCTGCGCGATCTCTGCAAACGTCTGATACATACCGGCCGTGACACCGCCACGATCGTGTCTGACTTGGGCGTTTGTCCTGTAAACTGCCTTCCAGGGAGGATATGTCGGGAGGTTGAGCCTCTTGCGGTTTGAGTTGAGGTGCATATCATGGACCTTGATCATTAGATTGACGATAGTTGCTGCTGTTTCGCGAACGTGTCTCGCAAAAACGAAAAGGTCCACGATTTGGCCATGGTCGCTATATGAGTCGGGAATGTCGCTGGAGCTCAAGAGACTTGCCTGTGCAGTATCAAAGGCCGCGAGAGCCTTCTTGATGCGCATCTGAGCGGGTACAAGATCAGAAGAGACTTCTAGGGGCGGACCGAAATGCTTGCGCCAGCCGGACAGGTCCATTAAAACGGCGTGGCATCTTTTCATACCCTCTGTCATGGAGGCGAGGACTTCTCTTGTAGGTCCAGAGAGAGTCTGGGCCACTCGGCGTTCGGTATCTTCCAACAAGGATTCGCTGCCCGAGATGCTTGCATCGTCTGATCTGATGACAATCTCAGGGTTGTCTGTATTCCAATCCGCAAACAGGTCGGTGTCTGTCTCCATAGAGAGAAGGGCTCTGACAACACCCTGGACCAAGTTACGGAGCTCTCGAACATCGGTTGGACGGAAGCGTGTAATGGTGATGTCGATTCTCATGTCTCGATAGGTAAGAGACATGTCCATGAAAGCCTTGGCAAGGCGTCGCCTTACCCTAGTGTTCCTAGGCCGGGGGACAATGAGAGATTCCTGGCAAGTTAGTCCAGTCCGAAAGATGGACGAGGCACTCACCTGCATGGTCTTAAATGACTTGTCGAGGGCAACTGCTAAAGGTCGATTTCCGGCATCAGGGAACACAAGGCAGTTAACAGCCATGGCAATAGCCTGGCCTACCAGCCAAGGGATGGCATAGCTTCGTATCTTTGGCCACTTAATTTCTAGACTACTAGTCTCAGCCAGGATGGTAAAAGCAACGGCAATGCCTGCGCACAGAACAGCCTGGTAGAATCGGATAAAAAAGGTACGGATGTACGCGATGCTGGCCATAAACAAAGCAAGAAACAAGGCCAAGATACCACGATAGCCCATCCTGGCAGCCAGAGTCGAGGTAGACAGCAAGAGGCCAATGACACCCCAGGCCAGCCCGGAAGCAGTGCCAGCAATGGTCAGAATGGTACCGTCGACCTGAGAGCCAAAAGTCCGTGCTGGATGGTTGAGAATCACGGATACCACCATGATATAATCATATTGACCAAGCCAGTCGCTCACCGGGGGAATAAGACACAAAACGTAGGCGATAAAGTAAGCAGCAAACGACTTGAGGAGCCTGATACCGGATCTCGTAGTCGTGACTTTGCGCCAGACAGATTGCAGCTCATGTAGTTGACGGGGCAGAAAGTCTTTGGGCGAGAGCGGATGACTCTTGTCGAATGCACGAGGCAAAGTCGCCTTTGAATATTGGACAACCTCTTCGGGAGCAACGGGTTCGGGCTTTAAGAAGAGTGCATCAAAGAAGCCATCCCGCATCTCGGAGACACCGTACGTCTCCATATTGATGCGGTCATCGGAGATGATCTGGTCGATTTGCATGATGCTCACGACGGAGCTCCGTCTCGAGTCGAGGCTGGGTCGGGCGAGACAGACTCCGGGTGACGGGGAGCGAGCCCGGGCGGTCCTTTGGCCGGCACGTTGGGGTCGTTCACCTAGCCCACTCGGGTCTAGACTATCGGCTATACGGAGGGCAGACCCCGAGGCCGTCCCGCGGTCTCGAGATATCGGGTCCGGCTCCGTGGATCGGACATCTTGGCGTTCCTGTTCATGTCTGCTGTCCATATTGGTTCAAGGTTGTTGATGGGTGCGGAATTTGTATCCAGCTCGCTTTTGGTGGATGAGTCCAGTCAATCAAGGCGACGGATGATCGTGTCCACGCTGGAATGGACGAATTTGCAGGAAGAAGAAGCCATGCAAGAAGAAAGACTAGTCTAAGTGAATGAGAAGAGTAAAGGACAGAAAATACTTTGGATATCATAAAATGGTGTAAGATGCAACATTCTAGGCGGACCCATATCTACCTGATGTTGGGCACTTACTGAGAGGAGGACGTGCACTCTAACCATTGCCAAGACAATAAAGCCAATGGTTATGAATATGAACCTCGCCGAGGAGAATACGAGCGAGAGGGATGAAACGAATACCACGAGTGAGAAAATGGTGATACAAAACGGTCGTTGAATTGTTGGTTCTCGATTTGGGGGATTTCACGTGCTGAGAGGGTGTGGATGGAGCATCGCCTTTTGATAGTGTGCTTCCCCGATGATACAAGGATTTAGTAATCTCTGGATTCGTAAGAAGCAGTGTAATTTGCTACATCGTGATTGTTGAGAACATTCGAGGATTTGATGCTTCTGGATGAGTTCAAGTGAAGAATAGCATCTCATATATGTTGAAAGATAGGCGTTTAGACGGGTAGAAGGTGTGGCAGTAGTGCATAGTCACGTGACGCAGACCCGATCTGCGGCAACTTCAACCTCAAAGCACCAGCATCCACATCCATCAAGCTCACTACATCACCAGCCATTGAGGCCCCGAACGCCGCCCTCATCGCCGTAACCGACTCGATACCTCGACGACATACAATGGCCATCATCCGCGCCGCTGTTGCGCCCCTGCGCGCCGTCCGCTGCGCCCGCCAGCCCATCTCCAGAGGCTTCTCCGTGTCCGCCCGACGACGCGGCGGCGGCGGCGAGCACCAGTTCGAACCCACCACCGGCTGGCTCTGGGGTGTCAAGCCTGGCGAGAAGGCCGAGCCCGAGGGCTGGGAGTGGCCCATGTACCTGTTCTTCGGCGGCCTCGTTGCCACCGGCGTTGCGCTCGCCTTCAAGCCTGACACATCGTGAGTGATTTCGCCTTCAGTCTGGAGCAGACGTTGTATTGCGGCTGGATTACAACTTCATGGTCCAAAATTGAGGGGGAATGTGTGCTAACGGACTTAGTGTCTCTACCTGGGCTCTCGAGGAGGCGCGGAGGAGGTTAGAGGAGGAGGGTGTCCTGCCCGACCCGGCAAAGCAGGACAAGGACTGATTGGGTCATGAAGAAGGACGTTATGGGCTCGCGGCGAACCGCACTTGTACATGTTATTGCATTTGATCGAATGGTATCCTAGACTGGGAAGTTGCTGCAGTTCCTGTGCTGTGAAACTACCTATAGCCATTGCGGCGAGTCAACCAGATGTGAAGGTCGAGGTTGAGATATGCAGTGAGCCCTGATTAAATGATTATACAAATTTGTCTATCTCCTTTGCTAAATAACCGCCAGTGGTATATTCAACTATGGGAGAACGTAGCTCCACTCATGCTCCTCGTCACCATACTGGATAGCCTCGATCCACTCCTTCATCTGCAAGGCAATCTCGCCAGACTCTTCTGTCTTAGACAACCCACAGTCGACCAGCTTGCCCTTCCACGAGATGGAGCGGATGGGGCTGACAATGGCAGCAGTGCCGGCGCCAAACGCCTCAATCAACCGGCCCTCGTTTGCAGCCTCGGCGAGCTCCTTCATAGTGTACTTGCGCTCGCTGATCTTCCAGCCCTGGGGACCCAGACGCTCCCGAGCGAGTGTGAGCACAGAGTCTCGAGTCACGCCCTCGAGGATGGTGCCATCAAGAGGAGCCGTCACGAGCTCCTTCTGCCCGGTCTCCTTGTTCTTGAGCGCAACAAACATGTTCATGGTGCCGACCTCGGTGACGTACTCCTCCTCGCCAAAGAGCCACAGGTTCTGCTGGAAACCACGGCTAGCGGCCTGGAGCTGGGGTAAAATGCAGGGAGCGTAGTTGGCACCCAGCTTCTTATCACCAACACCGCCGGGCCAAGCGCGAACGGCGTAATCAGTGGCCTCGAGCGATATGGCCTTGAAGCCAGTGGGATAGTAGGGGCCGACAGGCGACGCAATAACATACAGCAGAGCAGAACCGGGAGCACCAACTCCAAGTGTCTTTTGGGTCCCGATCATTGTAGGTCGGAGGTACATCGAGTAGCCACGCTTGTCAGGGATGAAGCGCGAGTCAAGTTGGGCAAACTTGGAGATGAGCTCGATGAAGTCATGGGGCTCAAAAGTGGGCAGGGCAATACGAGCGGCCGACTTGTTCAAGCGTGCCATGTTCTTTTCAGGCCGGAAGAGTCGCACCTTGCCATTCTTGTCCTTGTAAGCCTTCATTCCCTCAAAGCACTCAAAGGCATAGTGGAAGACGCAGGTCGCGGGGTCGAGCGAGAGGTTCTGGTAGGGGGTGATCTGGGGGACCATCCATCCATCGTCCTTGGTCCACTCGATCGTGAGCATGTGGTCTGGACTAGAGTTAGCAATGGATTCGGCTGTTTCAACTTGGATCTCTTGCCTGTAAACTCCCTTCCAAACACAAGGTCCTCAGGCTTGCTCAGGCTCTTGGGTTTCGAGGTCTTGGCCACAGTGAGGCGCGAGGCATCCAGACCTAGGGGCTGCGCGGTAGAAGCGGCCTCTGCCTTGATGCTGAATCGCTTCGCCTGGCAGACGGGCCTCCAGCTTGCGCGGGATGCGCTCCGTAGAGCGGAACGGACAAGTGAAGGTCTCATTGGTGCTGTGCTTCTGTGTCGCAAGGGTTGGCTAGGCAGGGATCGACAGCTCAATTGCTGCGCAAAGTCGACTTGAAAGAGGATTGAAAGAAGAGTAGCGACAAAGGCGACTCTTGACAACAGATAGCTGGGGGTTTTGCGAGAGGTAGAGGTGAGGAGGAGGTGTGACGGGTGAGTCCGTGGTTTTGATATCAAGTCTTTCGGAGCTGTATCGGACTTGCAGCCTTTGCGATTAGAAATTGGCCGATGGGATAGGCTCGCTGCCCGAGGTACCTCCCCTACACTCCCGTCTCCAGGCGGTGGCAGCCGCGACTATCCCGCCTCCCAGGTTCCGTAAACGCAGGCCCCTAGGTAGCTCAGCCTTACCTCATCAGGCCACAGAAGTGCCCCCCACTCCACTGGAGCTGCAGGGGGAAGTGGTCGACGGATAAGGATATTTGTCAACTCCACGCCCGCGCATCGCGAACCTAACGTCATCCTATTCCGGCGCATGCCCGAGACGACGCCATTTGAGTCGCATAGACTGTCTCTCTATCACAAGCGACTACGACGATAGTTACCAAACTGCGCGGCGCTTTACCAATACCCCTCTGCCTTTGAGGGTTCCCGATCGAAACGACCTCGAGAGGAACGTGATGGTCCAGCGCCCAACTCACGATGTTCTCCTCGGCCTTTAAATCCATCGCCGCCACCAATATCACCGGAAACTACTCCATCTCTGCTGTTCCCACTTCGGCGGCTGGCCCCTGGAAGATCTATGATGCGAAGAAGAAGTCCACTGGAAAATCCTACAGCGTCTTTGTCTTTGAGAGGAAGACTCTCGATAGCCATGGCAACTCGCTAGGCCGCTCCGGTGCGGCCTCTTTTAAGAAGACGGTCGAGGAAGTCGTCGAGCGATTGCGAAAAGAAGCATCGAGCCTCGCCAAACTCCGACATCCCAGCATTCTGGAGCTGGTGGAGCCGGTCGAGGATACAAGAGGCGGAGGCTTGCAGTTTGTAACTGAACCTGTGACAGCTTCGTTGTCGAGCTTGCTGCAGGAAAAGGATGAACAAGAACGAGCTGGCGGCCCTGGTGGAAGGTCAAGTCGATTCGTCACCGAAGATGCAGATGGAACAAAGCGACGGAGGGAGCTCGAGATCGACGAGCTTGAGATCCAAAAGGGACTACTACAGATCAGCAAGGCCCTCGAGTTTCTACATGAGAACGCCGGTCTCGTTCACGGCAACCTCACGCCCGATGCGGTCCTCATCAACGCCAAGGCATGACACCCGCGTCTATCTTTTTGGCCTTACTAACACATGATAGTCTGACTGGAAGATCAGCGGCCTGGCATTTTGCAGCCCCCCTGATGGCTCTGAGAAGCCGACGTCTATCCAGGGAATCAACCTGTACGAGGTGTTGAACTTGGATCCTCGGCTGCCCAAGACGGTTCAACTCAATCTCGACTATACGTCCCCCGACTTTGTGGTGGACAACAACCTCAACTCATCCTCCGACATGTTCTCCCTTGGGCTCTTGTCCGTTGCCCTATACAACTCCCCTCACAAATCCCCCTTGGAAAGCCACGGCAGTTTGTCGACATACAAAAGACACTTTTCATCCTCATCGAGCGTTCCGTCCACCAACAACAACTACCTCTCTGCTCGACCTTTGCCCCGTGAGCTGTCACACGAAGTTCTACCTCGACTCATCACGCGACGGCCTGCCCAAAGGATGACGGCCCGTGAGTTCCAGCAGAGCGAGTATTTCGACAATGTCTTGGTGTCGACGATCCGGTTTCTTGATTCGTTCCCCGCAAAGACTGCGAATGAAAAGGCTTCGTTTATGCGAGGTCTCAACAAGGTCCTGCCATCTTTCCCTAAATCGGTCATGGAGAAGAAGATCTTGCCGGCCTTACTCGAAGAGCTCAAGGACCGGGACTTGCTCTCGCTCATTCTCCAAAACGTGTTCAAGATCCTGGATCTTCTTCCATCAGCCCGACGGGCGTTTGGAGAAAAAGTCCGGCCAGCTTTGAGGGAAATCTTTGTGGCAAATGCCAAGCAGACGCAGGAGAAAGATCCGGCTCGTGATGCAGGTTTGATGGTTGTCTTGGAGCACATTTCTTCAATCTCCAGCAACTGCTCCGGCAAAGAGTTCAAAGATGGTGAGTTTTTCCAGCGTTGCTCCGTTCGGATTTGGAGCTAATTATCAGACATGCTTCCTGTCATCATGGCGGCCATTGAGTGCCCAACACACTCCATCGTGGATGCAGCTTTACGGAGTCTACCGGTTGTGCTGCCCGTGCTAGACTTTAGCACCATCAAGAATGAACTATTCCCAGTGATAGCAGCCGTATTTAGCAAGACAAACAGTCTTGCTATCAAGGTCCGTGGACTGCGAGCCTTTGTAATTCTATGTGGTGGCAAAAACGAGGGAACCGAGGACGACGGACTCAACGGGCTGGAGACCAAGAAGACATCATCATCGAGCGCCCTCGACAAGTACACGATGCAGGAGAAGATTATTCCCCTGGTTCGGGTAATCAAGACAAAAGAGCCAGCCGTCATGATGGCAGCTTTGAACGTGTTGCGGATAGTGGGCCAGGTTGCTGACGCCGACTTTGTGGCCATGGATATTTTACCTATACTCTGGAGCATGAGCTTAGGACCACTGCTCGACCTCAAGCAGTTCCAGGCCTTCATGGAGCTCATAAAGAGTCTGTCGCGGAGAGTTGAAGACGAGCAGACGAGGAAACTCCAGGAGCTCGGCGGGACATCTAACGGTACTACAGCACCAAACGAGGATTTCATGGCCTTTGGCGGCGTTTCGGGCACGACATTCGACCAGAGCAACGGTGCCACCGAAGACGACTTTGAGGCTCTCGTCAAGGGACGCATGGCCAGCCCAAGGTCAAGCACAGCAGCTCCAAGCTGGGATGAGGCCCGGTCCAAGTCGAGCACGCCTCAGCCGCCAACCTTTGCCTGGTCCACGCCTCCGCCTACCAACAACCCTGTCATGCCTCCGGCCAAGCCTCCAGCTCAGGTCAAGGCACAGGCTAGTTTCCGGACCGTGACGCCGGATTTCGGACGATTTGAGACACTTACCCCGTCGTCGACACAGTTCAGCCAGCCTCTGCAGCCCTCGCAGTCCCAGCCCCTGCAGTCTACCCAGCAGTACACGCAGAGCTTCACGCCCATGTCCACCTCTACATCCGGATCTTCGGTTAACTGGTCGGCTGCTGCCACGGCGGCATCGAACCCGTGGGGTTCGGCTGGGCGTGGCATGAGCTCGTCCATGGCAAGCATGTCGATGAACCAGCCATCACGCACGCCATCATTCACCCTTCCTCCGCCGCCGAGCAGCAAGCCCTCTACGCCGTCAGCCTTCTCCGTTCCACCTCCGGCAAGCCAGACATGGGGTAGCACGGGGGCGACGGGGCAGAGCAGCAACACGGGGCAGAAGTCAGGTCTGGATAAATATGAGAGTCTGATTTAGCATGGAACATGGGCATTTAGTCACGGCAGCGATGGATAGAGCGAAAGAATACAACGTTCGGCTCGGGATATATTGTATATAAGTATTGGCAGAGATGAAAACCGCTCAAATGTGTGCCAAGCACCTATGCCAGTCAAGGGCTCGGGGTGTTGGTCAGCATAGAACACATGCTACAGTTATCAGGTCACATGGCATGTTTCAATGACTTGGAGAACTGGAGTCTTGATAACCCTGAACGGGAAGAGAATGAAGATCTAGGAACATGTCCAACTCGCTGTAACACCGCTTCTTGACCCAAAGCTTTAACTCCGCCCGTGAACTACTGTTTCCATTGCCAACATCGTTTACTGCTTCGTTAGCTTGGGCAACACTACTGCAACGGAATCGCCTCTTACCTGCAGCTTCTCACCTGGAGAAAGACATATCAAGGCATCTCTTTCTGAAGCTCTAGAAGGATCTCCTAGAACTTCCATACTTGGAGAAGGACTCGTTGACGGTACAGAATCAACTTCCCACGCTCCTCCGAGAGCTGCCACTTCTCTGCATCAAACTCCAGACGCTGCCTCTTAAGCTCCTCGCGGTCCTTCTCCAGCTGGTCCTGTCTGCTCTGCAAGTCGAGGTGCTTGTCCCTCAATTTCTGGTTTTCTTGAAGAACAGAAGTCTTTCTCCTCGTCGAGAGGGCTCGTGCCTCCAGACAATGCATCCTCAGCTCTTCGGCGACGTTCAGGAGGATCTCTTGCGGGTCGCTCTCTTGGACCAGAGAGTTACGGGCTGCCTGGAATTTCTCGGCAAAGTCTGCGAATGCTAACGAGACCATTTGGGGGTCTGATCGCTGCGCGGTACGAGTTTAGAGAGGTTGTCGGCTTGGGGGGGGGGATGACTTGAGCTGGAGAATGGTACGAGTGACGGCTGAACAATGTGGAATAGGTTGGTCGCGACTGATATCCTGCGCTAGATGAAGATGTTTGTGATATAAAGGGAGGATGGGACAAGAATTGTGCTGGTAGTCAACAGGCTCAGCAGGAGCATCACAGCATGAGTCTAATTGCATCGAGGCATGCATCGCGGCCAACAATAGCAAGTGGGATCAAAGTCGACGGGAAAGCACACTGGACTGCTGGTTAGTCTTCCATGGCAGGGGCAGATCAGATTCACTCTACCAGGTCCTCATTCATTCATGGAACAAAGAGGTGAAACAAGTCTCGTATTCAATTATAGAAAGTCTTGGTATCAACTATAGACACCCTCAACCCTCAGTCTACCACCACGAGAGCATCACATCTCTACACTCTTCTTCCTCTACAATCTCGTCTGTGACTACTTCTGTCTTATCACGTCGTCAGTCAACCACGACATCACATCATTCTCCAAGCCCGATACCCTGTCTTTCACGCCACTCTTGTATGACGCCCCGCTCACTGTGGGGGGGCCAAGTCTCGGTATAGAAGCCAATATTAAGCAAAGGTAATCAAGCTCTCAACATGCTAACAAGAACGGTCACGATGATACCGTCCAACGTCCTACTCCATACTCCATCCATCCTGTCCATTTTTCATGGTCCATTCCCCTTCCAACGCCTTGCCATCAGCTTTGCTGAGCAGAGATATAAAGAGCAGAAACAACGAATACGTAGTTCAAATAAGAGAAAAGGAACAATCGAAAATGCGAGGCGAGGCATCCACGTCATACAAGCCCCACCGAGTCACCAGGGTCTCTCTCCTCTCAGGCAGCCTTTGGCTTCCACTCCTCAAAGACATGCCGACTCCTGTGACCCTCCTCTGTCCGCACATCGACCTTTTGTCCCTTGGGCACCATCTCGTGCTGGAGGGCCCAGCCGAGACGGCGGCACAGCTCGGAGACGACCACGTCGCAGTCGCCGAGGAGGTCAATATCAAAGTTGATGTGCGAGACGGCCTGGCGGGACACGTAGATCTGAGGGATGTGGGCGGGCAGCCAGCTCACAATCTCGGACACGGGCGTCACCTTGAGGGACGTGCCGATGACAATGACCAGGTCGACCTTGTCGCGGTCGTTCTCCGTGAGTCGTCGTGAGAACTCATCGGGAAGCGCTTCTCCGAAAAAGGTAATGTCAGGCTTCATGACGCCTGCAGAGGGAATGTCGTACTCAGACTCGTCTGAGCTATCGTCGGCACTCCATCGTCGTCGCTTCTTGTCCATGCCGGCTGATCGCTTACGCTTCGGTGCACCGCCCGTAGCGCGCAGGGTTTGAATGCAGCGGGGACATCGAGGAATCTTGTCGGCCTTGATGTCTGCAAAGATGTCCTCGCCCTGGGTCTGGTAGCCGCACTGGACACAGGTGGCGGTTCCAAAGGAGCCGTGGCACTGGATGAGCTTGTCCTTGGGAACACCGGCCTTGACTTCGAGGTTGTCGATGTTCTGAGAGTAGTTGGTCAGGAGCTTGCCGCGCTCGTTGAGCATAGCGATGAACTTGTGTGTCGGCGTGTATCGGTCAGTGCTGGGCAGAATGTCCTTGGCCACCGTGTAGAAGATGGTAGGGTCTTGTCGGAAGACGTCAATGTCGAAAACCTCTTGCGGGTCGTTGAGGCCGAGATGCTCCAGCTTGGAGTAGAGACCCGTTCCCTTGGAACGAAAGTCTGGAATGCCCAAGGAGGTAGAGATGCCGGCGCCTGTGATGAGGACAATGTTCTTGCTCTTGGTGATCAGGTCAACAGCGTCGTCAACGGTGTTGAAGCGTGAGAGCTTGGCGCGCTTAGACAGCTCGCGGGTGATGGCGAGTGAGAGTAAGCCGAAGTAAGCATCATCAGGTTGGCCTTGGAGAAAATTCGGATTACGAATGCCAAAGGCGCTGAGCAACTTTCTGGCCGTGTAGCGACCAGCGTCAACTGTGCGCTGGCAAAAGACAGCGGGACCATATTCTCGGAGTTCCCGAAGAAGTCTGCTAGCTTCCTCGGGTGTGCAGATCTCGGGGTCTAGGGAGAGAATGTTAGCAGCGGTTCTCGAACGAGTTGAGGCGACAACACCTCGGCCAGAATGAGAAACCAGGACAACTCACTATCAGTGCCAACAGCGTTGTCAGTAACCAGCTCTTCGAAAATGTCCTCAAAAATAGAATCCGTCTCCCACGATTCTCGCACATCGGCGACTCGTTCCTCGAGCTCAGCAAGGGCCACGTTGGCAGCAGCCGTCTTGATTTCAGTCTCGGTCGCGTTCTCGCTCAACTTGTCCAAGGCATTTGCCTGGGCCTTTCGCTTGGAGAGCGAGACGCCCTTGGCAGCGCCTCGTTTAGTGTTCATGGTGAGGAGCGATAGACAGACGAGACGAAATGTAACAGGGGGGAAGAGGGATGCTCAGAGTCGTGATGTCAGGGTTGATAGACGCAAGCCAAGGAGATTGTGTCTCAGTTTGCAGGGAGGCAGGTAGACAGAAGAAAGCTGGAGCGTAGTGTCGAAGGTGTAGAAGTTGAGAGAAAGCGGGTCAACAAGGACACGAAGGCGGCATCTAGTATTAAAACCGAAACGTATGTCGCAGATACCTCAAGGTCTTTAGGTTGTCAGGTGCGCGAAAATGTATCGGAGATGGTGGCCCAGGGTTTGGCTTTGGGCAAGATGTAGAGGGGGGAGGAAAGAAGCGAAACGGAAAAGGGTTTCGGCTACTTGTTATATGTATTGCATGCCACCGTGTGCGGTTTGTGCGTCGCAGTGCGAGGTGCAAGGTGCGAGGTGCAAGGTGCGAGGTGCAAGGTGCGAGGTGCAAGTTGTGTTGGGTTTGAGTGAGTCCCAGGTTTTGGAGCAGACGGAGAGAAAAGGTTGAAATTGCGAGGAAACGCCCTGGCAGAAAAAGAGGACGGGTACGGGTATTAGGTACTAGGAGGCAGGCGAAGCGGGAGAAAGGGAATGATAGCCCAAGACACGAGATGGAGGCAACAGTTGCGGTCAGTGCAGCCGATGGAGCCAAGAAAAGAGGAAGAGGCCGATGGGTGGATGACTGTGACGAGGCTTGCAAACTGACAAGAGAAAGAAGCCTCAGGTTGTCTTGTCGTCGCGTTTGCTTCGACTCTTGTCTCTTGTTGGAGATTAAAAGCAGGGGACAGACAGAGATAACGGTTGACAGTGCGCGCCTGTGACGAACTCGCGGGGAAAAGAGAAACAAAAGTCGCAACGATATGCCCATGAAACAGGGGAGGGAAGAGAAAAGGGCTCCAGGTTGTGAACAGGATGGATGTGGAATGGGAGTCGACAGAATGGACGAATCGAATCGTGAGAGGGACAAGTAAGTGACAGCGACGGCGACGGCGACGGCGACGTGAAATAAAACCCCCCCTCTCCTCTCCTGTAACCTAAATCTGTTCCCTTGGGTTTGACAGCCAGAGGATAACCACCAAGCCCAAGCAGCGGCGTCAAAGCTAGATCAGCAGGGGTGAGAAAACGATGACATTCGGTCATTCACTCAATGGGCTTCTATGTAGTACGCAATATAGAGTTGACCTGACTTGACCGTCTCACCGTCGCCTTTCTCTCTGACCTCAACAACGATATCCAGGTCCAACCAGTTTCAGCCCAGGCCAGCCAAGAAATTCGTGTACCGATTAGACACTACAGTAGCTTTGACTTTGACTCCCCTGCGGTCGCGTCCAACCGAGAGAGATCTACCAACCAAGAGAATAAGATAGAAAAAGACACGCTCATCTCCTCTTTTCTACTCATCATACATCATATACATACCTACTCATCTCCTCCTCTCCTCCTTCGTGGCATGCGGTGAAGCGGCGCGGATGTGATGCGTCTTGCGTTTGTTTGTCTGCCATGTCTTGCTTGTTACCGGTTGCATGATGTGACCGGTCGGCTTTCTATCGCACGATCACCAATGTCGCCTCGCCTTCTCCATGAATCACAACATCGACATCAGTCTCTCACTAAATGCTTCTTGTCGAGTTTCTCTCCAGATCCCTCCCCTCCTCGTTTCGTATCGATTGTTGGCATGTCCGTCGCCAGTTGGCTGATTGGCTGGCTACCTTACATACACACTGCCTATCCTTGAACCACTGAATCATCTATCACATTAGCTTCCGCCACACGAGGCAAATCCTCAGAATGCGCCTGGACCTTGCAAACAGTGCCAAACGATCTCGTCAGACCTTGACTATTGTCACAAAGAGCTCTCAACCACTCCTTCTTTCGAAAAAGCATACAAAATTATCCCCGGCCTCACTTCGCCGCCACATCATTTAATCTCCCGCATGCTCCCGACTAGCATGACCAGGTACATCAAGACCATCCTGATTGGCGGACAACCCCGTCCTAGCCAAATCGTGCGCTATTGACTGCCGGGTCATCATCATCCGACATCCGCACTGGTCTGACTCTAGACAAAACTCCTTGATCGACATCTTCACTTGCTATCGAATAGGTACCACAGGCCTCTCAAGGTTTAAATTATTGCATTCGGCCTACTGTGGCTCGACAATACCGCACTCTATCCTGCCCTGATAAACAATACTAATAACAATACTCGCAAGTCTAAAATATGGTACAACGCCTACTTCTGCACTTCTCCATCCTCCTCATCCTGCCCTGGCCGCATCTTGGGCTGCCAGCCCGCTGCTACGCCTGCAGCAACGATACCCGCCATCACCGTAGGCGCACCAAGCGCAGAGTTGGACCGCGACCGCGTCGATCGGGCCCCCTTGCCAGAGCCAGGGGTCGCCACCGGTGAGTTGTCGAATGGGATGTTGTCTTGCGTTGGTGTCTGAGGTGCGTTCAAAGAGTTGGATCGCGAATGCGATGGGCTCCTAGACCGAACCATCTCGACCGCCTCCTTGGGATGCTGGATTGCAAACTTGAGGTTGTTAAGGCGTCCTCCCTTGAGTCGTCGGATGAAGTTGAGCTCATCTCGCACATCCGCCAACGGCGCAGGGTACATGCTCATCTCCTCGTCCGAAACTGTGAGGCCAGGCACCTTGCTTGCCCTCTTCTTGAGAAACTCGGGGATCAGGGCAAGCATGAAACTGTCGGGAATGAGACGGATGACAATACCGATAGGGATGGAAATGAAGCCAAGGACGATAGCGATGGCCCACATAGTCCCGGATTGGCCACCCTTGGCAATCTGAAATGCGTCGCTACCGACAAAGATGATGAGAATCTGTCCACCACACATAAGAGCGCTGATGCCAATGAAGAACGGGTTCTTGGTAAGTCCTTCAAAGATGTTGAACTTGTTGTCCAAACGACGGTTGCTATAGAGGTTAGTATCGGAAATCGTTCTTCAGGAAAGGATGGGTGTTGACTTACTTCCATTGGTTAAAGATTTGCATCCACACAAAGGTGTTGAAGACAAGGGTGGCGATTTCATCCTTGGGAGGGATCTCGCTGGTGGGCAGAATGCCATGGGGGGCTCCGTAGTAAAGGAGGAATGTAATGGCAAGTTGGTAGACCGACTGTCCCAGAATCATCTTCCACATTGTGACCGAGATAATGCTTGAACCCTTTCGCTCTGGCAGACGGTCCAAAACACTGTCATGGGGAGGATCCGTGGCCAGCGCAAGAGCAGCAAGAGTGTCCATGATCAGGTTGACCCAGAGCAGCTGCACAGCAGTCAAGACGGATGACTCCTCGTCGCTGCTAACGGCTGTGACAAAGGTCAACAGAACTGCAGTGACGTTGACCGTAAGCTGGAACTGAAGGAATCGCTTGACGGCATCGTTGACGGCGCGACCCCACTTCAAAGCTTTGACGATACTGGTAAAGTTGTCGTCCATTAGGATGATAGCTGACGCTTCCTTCGCAACTTCTGTTCCGGAGATACCCATCGAGAAACCTACATCAGCCATCTTGAGAGCGGGGGCGTCGTTGGTACCATCACCAGTGACAGCAACAGTCTCATTCTTGTCCTTGAGTCTCTTGACCAGAATTCGCTTGTCCTCGGGGGACGACCGGGCCAGGACGTGCAATTTGGGAATGATCTGCTCCTGCTCGAACTTTGACAGGTTACGGAATTCGGGACCTTCCATGACAATGCTGTCTGGCTGGAGAATACCGCACTCTCGAGCAATCGACTCGGCAGTAATCTTGTTGTCTCCAGTAACCATGCGGACAGTCACGCCAGCCTTCTGGCAGAGCTTGACAGCCTCAGGGACACCCTCCCGCAAAGGATCCTGGATACCGACAACACCGATAAAAGCCATGTCAAGGAATAGATTCTCAAAGGGAACCTCGTTGCCGCCCTCGACGTGACCAGCATTCTTCGGAGGCCAGGCGGAGAAATCCTTGTAGCAGATGCCAATGGTTCTGAGTGAGCGCTTCGCGT
This sequence comes from Fusarium zealandicum, assembly GCA_013266195.1. NCBI lineage: Eukaryota > Fungi > Ascomycota > Sordariomycetes > Hypocreales > Nectriaceae > Fusarium > Fusarium zealandicum. The sequence goes on from JABEYC010000342.1 coordinate 28,419, forward strand.
AGCTCTCGATGAGCTGATTGATGGTGGTAATGTTGTCTTCGGATATGGGAGCGAGGGTACCGTCGGTAGCAGGATCGCGAATGATCTCGCTGCATTTACCCAGGATGATTTCAGATGCGCCCTTGATGTAGAGTCGAGCGCCTCCATTAGGGAGTTGCACGACAACACCCATACACTTGCGACCAGAGTCGAAGGGAATGAGCTGCAGGACCTTAGCATTCTCTCGCTCTTCGCTCACTGGGCCCATGCCGAGATGATCGCGCGCGAGGATAAGCATGGCAGTCTCAGTCTTGGAGCCGATAAAAGTCAACTCCCCATCTACATCCCCCTCGAACGCCGTCGAGTTCAGGGAAATAGACTTGAGGAGAAGCTCCTTGACCGGTGCACTGCACATGGAGGCGAAATCGGAAATCGAGATGTCACCACTGGTATCAACGGGAGTAGAGGTGCCGCTTGACTCTGCGGAGCGAACTCCCCCAAACCTGAGACTGGTTCCGATCGTTCCAGACACGACCTGCATCTTGTTCTGTGTCAAGGTTCCTGTCTTGTCGGAGCAAATGGTGGAGGCGTTTCCCATGACTTCGCATGCCTTCAGGTGTCGCACCAAGTTGGCGTCGCGCAGCATTCGGGTGGTAGCAAAAGCCAAAGCCAAAGTGACTGCAAGCGGCAAACCCTCAGGAACAGCAACCACAATGATAGTGACGACCACGATGAAGATCTCGAGGAACCGCTGTCCCTTTTGAGCCGCAGTGACCGACGAATCCATCTTTGGCAGGCTGACGAGGAATTTGATGAACAGGACGATGAACAAGAGCAGACCGGCAGCACCACCAAGTTTGGCAATATAGGTGGCAATAACATTCAGCTTCGCCTGAAGAGGCGTCATCTCGGGGTCTTCGTTGAGGGCCATGAGGGTCTTGCCGTAGGACGAATAAACGCCGACAGAGGTCGACATAAAGGTACCGACACCTTCCATGATGCGGGCTCCAGACTGGATGAAGGGGTCCATCTTCTTAAGATCGCCGTGGTTCTCAATGGCTGCAAAAACCTCGTCGCCAGACCGCTTTCGGATAATATCGGATTCGCCAGTGGTCTGGGACTCGTCACATTTGACGTTGAAGCCTTCGATGAGAATACCGTCAACCGGCACCAAATCTCCAGGTTCCAGGTGAATCACATCGCCGACCATGATGTCGAAAACTGAAATCTCAACTGTCTTTCCAGAACGAACCGCCTTGACGACGCGGTCCTGTTTCTTCTTGTTCAGCTTGGTGAATTGCCGTTCCTTCTGGTAGTCGTTCAATGATCCAACGATAACAACGATGGCGATGGCGACAATAATCGCAACGCCTTCAACCCATTCGACTTTGGGTTCACCTGCTTTGTGTTCGCCGCCGAAGGTCTGATACAGACCCACCGCGAGACTGATAACTGCAGCGATTGACAAGAGAATCAAGACCTTGTCGTTGAAGGTAATCCACATAAGTTGCAGCAGACTCTTGCCCTTCTTCTCGGGCAATCGGTTGTCCTTGAAAACGCGTAATCGGTCGGCGAACCCTTCAACAGAAGCATGCCCGTTGTTGTGAGCATCCTTAACCTTATCCTTTGACGTTGCATCCTCAAACGACACATTGCCACCGAGGCCCTTTTCGTCAACGCTCAAACCAGCCTTTCGATCTGATCGTAAACCCTTTTCCAACCCATCCATGCCCCCCAACTTATAAAAGGCTCCGAGGTGTTTGGGATTAAACATTTTGTTGAGCTGGCCAGGTGTGAAGGCGAATGGGTTGTTCTCGACCTCAAAGTCGGCCTCGGTGCCAACATCGGGCTTCAAAGCTGTCTCGTCGTTTGTGATCTTCTTATGATCATACTCAGATTCTTTGAGGGTATCCACCTGTGTCGAGTTGGACGCCACAACGGTGGTGTCTCCTTGCGAAGAAACGGAACGATTCATGTCCTCCGAATCAACAGAGTTCTGTCGCGATCGATGGTTCAAAGGCACGGCCAAGAAGCCGGTACCACGCTCGCCAGATCGCGAGGCGACCGGACTCGAAACATTATGAGGGCTTGTAGGTCGGCTATCTTTGTTTTCAAACGACATTGAAGTGTCCAGCTCAGGTCTCGCCGGTCGTTGAGACATCCCGCTCGTCGAAAGAGGGCCGTCTGTCGTCGTAGGGCTAACGGCGTCGTCGTAGGGAGATGTGGGCGAACGAGCTCTTGGGGGTTGTTGATTATCTTGAGCCTCGGGAGTAGTATTAGGGTTGACAGCAGTAGTGTCGATGGTGATGGTAGGACTGGAAGGTCAGCATTGAATATAGATACGGCCTTGTGGACGGCCTCCAGTCTGGTGCCTGGGGGACTCACGCGCGACGCCTCATGGGCGGATTGGAATCATCATGATCAGCCATGTTGGTGTGGCACTGCCGCGACTAGCGACAGTTTGGACTCGGTCGCCGACGAATACGGACAGCGCAGCGAGGCTATGCAGAGGCAAACTCGACAGGTACTGTACTCAGCGTAGACCGTTGAGATGAAGGAAGCTGTAGGGAAGAAGACGGCGTGGAGCCAAGTGAGCGGCAAACATGGGGCGATATGTTATAAAGCCAAGAAGAAAGAAAAACTGGGGGCAGAGAAGCCACGTCCAGATGGTACAAGTTAAATGATTAAAGGGCCTGACGGATCAGTTCATGGCCGATGAAGGAGAGGCATTGAAAAGTCAGAAGTTGAATAGAATCCAAAGTTGCAGGAGAGTGTATTGCCATTACTTTCCGGCTTGTTGCTTCGATTGAGGCAGTGCAAAAGGTTCCACGCGCTGATTGGCCCCACGGAAATATCATCATGACTGAGTGCTATTAGTTGTATACGTACCTTTAGGCGAAATGGTCTGGGCAGGGACCAGGGCATGGAAGCGCTACCGGCATGTCCCCCGAGGGGGTCGCTTGGGGTAGGTACTGATTGGGTACTGAATCACCTGTTGAGACGCCAAGAGGTACTCAAAGAGACTTTAGTATAGAATAGGAGGTGTTGCTCTGAATTTCGTGATTGAGAAAGAGGCACTGTAGGCACTATAGGCAGGTTTTTCTAAAGGCACTGATTTCTATAATCAATCAGCGCGGCTAAACACCACACATCAACATCATAATTTAGACCTTCGTACCTCAAGCTGCCTGCATTTACCTTGCTTCTGCTGCCAACCAGTTCCCAAACTCTCAACGTGCCTCGGCTCTTCCATCTCCCTTTCTGCCCGGTGGCCCACTGTCCGACTCCTACGGGCCTGGACCTAGGCGGCCTCTCGCCCACGCCGACTACGCACAACCAGAGAGGCTGAGTCCCGAACATTACCTTGCGTGCGCAATGCTCCGAACCAAGGGTCACGAGTTGAAAGGCCAAGGGCAAATGAATGACGATGACAGACTTGAGCCGATATCGATGCGACGGGTTTTCAATGGCCTCTGGATTCTGGTGTTCAGCTCTCCAACCGCCAGATCTCCCACCACAGTGCACACTGTACTCCCTCTCAGGCTCAGCAGATCTACGCCAAGCCCCTAGGTGCTTTTGTCCCTTGCTAGGAGTCGTTCCCGTCTTGAGTCGTTAGTGGCATGACTTGGCGCTTGATCCACACGCCTCCCAAGACGGCTTCTTTCAGAGTGTCTCAGAAATCCAGGAATTGTCGTTGGTTGGTGATCAAACGTTTGTCTTGCTAAGACGTTTGAACTCAAGGGCGCCAATGTCGGACCAAGATCGACGCTGTGGAATAGCGCCTACGGTACTGGATGTCGAGTTGACGCCTTGAGGTTAATACCGAGTCGCACTCGACCAACCGATTCAGCAGCGAACTCTTGCTCCAACCGATTCGCAAACCCTGACCCAAGCTGGGAAGCAAGGGTGCAACGACGTTTTTATGCGCGTGTCTTTAACGTGCTGGACGGCATGGCAACAGCAATGATCAAAGCGCGGTGTATCTTCGCAACTATCAATACGTCGGCCTATTCAATAGCCGCGCTGGCATTCGGTCGACATGACGACGCATAAGCTATTCTCGCCAGCTGTGGGGATGTCTTACTTGCAATTCCCCCTATCGACGGCTCAAGACAGAAGTCCCCCCGGCTTAGTCCATCCAGATAATGCCAGCAGTTCTACCGAAGATACCAATCAAGGAAGATGGTAATAAGAGTTTGAGGAGCTATTATCGGACAACTGTCGGAGTCCCAGGACAATTTCCATGCAATTTAGGACCCTTTTGAATTGTCCGGATTTCTCTAGCTGCGGGCTCTTGCATAACAAACACTCGGCTGGTGAGCTTATTTGGCTGCTTCACCGTGCATTCCGGGGTCTGGGAGATGAAGGCGCATATGTACATACGTAACGCGTTTGCCAGACTCCCCACGAGGTCTGCTTCATCGCTGAGGATTATGGTGGGCTTCTGCAATACGAACGTTGACCAGCGGCCCATACCGCGTACTACGTACTACTCGGTACGTACTCTCTGATTATGCGAGCGATCCGCTCCTCCAGGGGACATTGTTGCATCTCCAGGGTTGGTCCCGTCCTGGAAGCATGGAATCGAATTGCTGGCTCCACCAACCTACTATTAAATAAAGTATTGCGATATTGGTCCTGCTCCACTAGCTTAGCCAAGGTTGGGCCAAGATGGAAGGCCAAGTTGGCCCGCGGCCAAGCTTTTCTTGTCATCCTTGAAGAAGAACGGGATGCACACTCTATCTCTTTTCTGCCCTTGGCCCCCATCGCCTGCCTGACTACCGAGTCAGTGACCGATGGACAAGCGATTGCGAAGCCCAAGTCGGACGGTTTCACTCGAGACGAACCAACCTTGAGCTCTGAGTGACATATAATCGAAACCCCCATCGAGGCTGAGTCTGCGCTTGCTTTGCGTACTGCGTACAGTAGAGCTTCATGTCGTATCGCAAAGTGAGTTTGCCACTTCAAGTGACGAGGCTTCCGAACCTCGTGGCTTACTGTACGGTAATGGGCGACGATGGAACCCAAATTGTCGGATCTTATCAGCCTGTTGGTGTGTCGATCACCTAGAACCAAGACTTATTCGCCCCTTGGCGTAAAACTTGGCAGGGCGGGCCAAGACACGGTTCAAAGATTCGCCGTTAGCCGCTATAACGAATGGGTTGCGGTTCTTTGTTCTCGCACGTGGACTAGGAGGCCTTTCAACCTCTTTTGCAGCAGCCAACAGCGCAGTGGCGGTACTTCTTGCACAGCCTCAAGACAAGGTTATGCGATCAAGCGGCAAAGGAAACGGCCGAGATGTGAAGGCCGGAGAAGCACTCCGGGCCACCCTCACACCAACCAATGCTTGCGACGACGGCGATGCTTTGGGAGAGATAGGGGAAAGCCGTATATCATGGCTTTTGCAAGCAACTTCAGGGTCTTGACATGTTCACGCGTCGTCGAAAGAGAGTTGTTCACATTGCCCAAAAGCGACATGAAGACTTAATCAACGGACCAATCAGAGTCGATTTCTAGTTGGCTGGGAATCCTTCAACCATGCGTAACCGCAACTGGCGGTATCACAACCTCACAGCCCAGATTGTAGCAATTTGACTCTTGTGGGGGAAGTATAGGCCATCATGTTCTCAGACGCTGACAAAGCGTGACAACTCCACGCACCGCTTCATGCTAACTAACCTGTTGTAGTTCTTGCGGCATGCTCAGCCTCGGCCTAACGAAGAAGGTCGATGCCACGCTGAGCGAGGCATATCTTGGATGTATGGATGCTAAGTTGAAGAGCATCATGCACTTGTGTAGACAAGGAATAGCTCTGTGGTCCTGCAAACCCCCAGTGTGTTTGCACAAACAGCCGTACAACCGAGACGGCAACTCTGTATTGTGGATGTTTAAGCATGAATAAGACGGCCTCTCTTGGTATCAGTCCGGGCATGTCAAAGTCTCAAAGTCTCTACTTGAGAAACAAGCAACAAGACCTGCCACGTTCATTCATCTACCGAGGCAGTCAAACCCCTCTTTCAATTCTCGGAGCGAACCACCCCTCACATCTACGTAAGGCATACTATGCAAGACAGCAGCGTGGTCATCCAGGCCATGTAGTATTGGCCTACAGGGCAGTGCTTTTGGCTCTCGGCCAATCGGCCCCTTTCCTACCAAGTTATCTTGATCTGCCGTGCATCACTTGAGGAGTTTTGGCTACTCGTTGGCAAGTTAACCTTGACTTGTTGACCAGCTAAGGCTCTGCCCGGGATGAGAAGGGGGTACAAGACGTCGACGGGCTGATGAAAACCACTGATGGCCACCGGGAACCCATCAGGTTGCAGGGTGGTAAACATATCTCCAACGTTTTGCTTGTCGCTAGGTTCAGGCTGCCTGCCTTGAGAAGTCTCGGGCTCACCCACGCCACACCACCATGGTGTAGTATACGTGAATAGTGATCATCGCCCTCGATCACATGTGCACTGAGACTATCTCTTGATCGACGCTGCCTAGGTGAAACCATACGCCGGTAGTTCGGCGCATTATGCCCACATGGCCGAGCTTGGTCGCCTTTCAGATCTAGCAACGAAAGTCTCATGCGCTGATGAAGCATCTGAGCCACACGCTGAAGATGAGCTTCGGCATATGTCTTTTGATTAGTCTCAGCCGATGAATGGCCTTAGATGCTGTAAATCCGGATATATCTACACCAACCACAATCACTTCATCCTAGTGAGGCAGATTTGTAAAGGCTAAGCCACCTATGTTCAGGCTTGCTAGGGGTGAGGCAGAATTCTAGCCAGACTCAGACGGTGCGTCAAGTTGAGTTTGTTCTCGGTCCGCAAGGCTTACAGATTTACGGCCTGTGTCTCCCCGACGACATTGATCCGAAATGACGGTGTCAGAAGCTGATCATTTGTGCGGACTGTGCTGAGTTGAAGCTTCCCCACGAAACTATCGAGTGATATCTTCAGAGCTTCAACAAGCATGTCATATCTCATATCCAAGCATAATGGAGCTTAGCAGATTGGATGCCACGTAAATACAATCTTGCATGTATTCAGAGACACACACACTTTGGAAGAGACATGAACCTCGCTTCTGTAAAGATTCGCTTGACCTCATACAGCTGTCTCACTAGAGTGACCCGACTTGCAACCAGCACGTTTTCTTCTCGACTCATGGACATTCCACCTTGATGCATGCACTGCCCAGTGTTGAACAAAAGATCATACTTGAAAACTACGAGTTTCCTCGGCTGGTATCATTGCATACTGTAGCCCCGACCCCCAACAGACTTCATCAACTAATCGATCCCCCCATTTGATCCCTCTCTTACCATACTCCACTCAAGCGTGGCTGTGTACATAACTCCAATCTAAACCGACAACGTGCTTCTGTTCCTTCCTATTGCTAATACGCTAATGAGGGCTTGTGCATGTCAAATTTCGGTGAAGCTTGGTCCATTGTCCAGTGTCGTTATCGGACTATATTCTGCGCGTGCGGCGGATGTACGAAGTTGATACATCTCTCACTATCACAGGGTGCAGCTCAACAGCTGAGTAAATAACAAAGGATCCCAGATAATGAGGGGCTTATGGGGAGACTTGAACCGGGCTATGCTGCTAGCCGTGGGGGTTGGGCTTCATCGCGTTGGCATTGGATCGCCAGTACGTAGCAAGTAAGTGTAGCCCCCATCAAAGATTGACATACGACAGGCACTGTTAGAAGGTCCTTCAGAACATACATGGAACTCGGGGAAATCGAAAGCAAAACTTTTGTATTCCGTGTCGCCCATCTTGATAGTAAACCGCCTACCCTATAGCATCATTCTGTCTAATCGTGAAGTCATGTCTGGCTCTATCCTCTACCCAAATCAACCTTTCGTACAGAAACCATATCATCGGCACCGTCCTGGTCCTTGAGTGAGTTCTCATCAATGCCAAAGAATGACGCAACACCACGCCTCAGCACTCCCCTCCAGAAACCAGAGACGATTTCCTTCAGGTCACCTCCAGTCTGCTTAAAGTCGGGGAAGGCGTTCACCTCGAGCAGCCAGGCATCGCCCTTGGCATCCACGAGAAAGTCCAGACCAAACACCTCAAACGCGTTGGGCAGCGTCTGGAAGTGGATGGGCATGGCCTTGGCTGCCGCCTCAAAGAGCTCGCCGGTCACGTCGCAGATCTGCTGGAAGATGCCGTCGCGGACGGCGCTCGACAGGGGCAGATCCCAGAAGCGGCGCACCGTATTATCGTTTGGCGAGTCCTGGAGACACGTGTTGGTGAGGAACGACTCAATGTCGTCGGGCGCATCTGCCGGTGCGGCGTAGGGCTTGCCGGCAAAGAGGGCCAGCATGTGCTTGTAGACCCAGACGTTGAGGCCTCCTGTGCAGAGCACGTATGTGCGGATGTGGAACTTGCGGCTCTCACCATCAACCAGAAGAGGAGGATGGATGTATGGTTGAGCGACAAAGTGACGCAGGTGCGAGGTCGTGATGTAGTCGCCACCCTCGTTCTCGTCTTCGTCCTCGTCGTCGCTATCCGGGCGATCCTCTTCCCAGGTATCAAAGATGTCCTGAAGCCCATCCATGGAGTTAAAGAGCTTGATTCCCTGGCCACGATCACTCATTCCCGGCTTCAGGATCCACCATTCCTTGTCTTGGTCAGAGAGCTCCTTGTTCCGATCCATGCTCTCTCGAAGGTCAAACGCCTCTACCAGAGCGTCGTCAAGGAACTCGGCATAGTCAACTTCAAAGGCTTCGCTGCGCTTGGTGTGTTGCTTCAGGACGGATGTCGGGTTCTTTGCAAGCCAGTGGTCCACGGTTGTCGAGAGATAGTGCTTCCGGATGAGTGCCTTTCGGATCATGTAGCTGTTGATGAGGGAGGTTCGCTCATGACTAGCGGCGTACTCAAAGTCGATGGATTCGTAGGCGGCGATCTGGAGAACCTTCTCGGCCGATGGAACGATCTTTGAAAGGTCTGGCTCGTCCGATTGAGGCACTTCGGTAATCACGTTGAAAGTTCCCTCGGGGAAGAGGGAGTCTAGTGCGGAGAGGATGAGAGGCTGGACATAAGAATCCTCGTAAGAGATGACGGCTGGAATCCCCCCTTTATTCTCCTTGGGCCGAACTGCCACCTCTTGCTTGAATGTCTCTCCTGGACCTGGACCACTTCAACAACAGTAAGAATGGATGTATTGGAAAGTCTCGGCGTAGAATACAGGTATCATGCGTTTCTTATCCTGTCCACCGGTCCAGCACGTTAGGTCGGGGTACTTACAGTTCTAGCTCCTTCTGGTTGAACTCTCCGGGGCCATGCATGAAGTTTGCCTTGAGGGGCGTAACACTAGTAGTGGTCAGCATTGATCTTTTCACGGTTAGCAAACGTACCTTGTATGTCCCTCCTTGACAGTCCATCCGTCATTGCCAGGCTGAGACTCCTCGACGCTCTTGTAAACATCCGTAAACCTGGGGGCCCATTTGAAGTGCTTGTGGGCATGTCCCTTGCGTGTAGCGGACCGTCCTCCGTCGTCCACCTCGCCTTCCAAGCCCTCTCGTATCCTCTCCTCCTCCTCGTTCTCGTCTCCCGCTTCGCCTTCGATCTCCTGGAAGCAGCCACCTTCTCTCCAGTAGTTCTGCAGCACATTCGTCCACATGGTCTTGTTCTGCTCGAGGCCTTCCACTAGAGGCACGTTGACGCTGTAGAGATCCGCGCTGCCGTCTGTCGGCCACTGCTTATAGAGGGCCTCAACAACCTTCACGCTGTGTCGGCACGCAGCCTCAATGATGACAGGATCATGGTTCCGGGAGAAAAAGGCAAAGCTCAGGGCAATCGACTTTTTCTGGCACACGGCAGCCTCCAAAGCGGCACCTAGCGTCCCCGAGCTCAGGGCAAACACAGCAGTGGTGTTTCGGCCATAGTTGGGTCCACTGACAACGAGGTCGACCGGTCCTCGGTCCTGGAAGAAGTGATGGAGGCCAATCTGAACACAGGACGCCGGTGTTCCGTCAATCAAGATCCATTCTTCCACATCTCCGGATGAGGCGGGCCGTTGATGGGTGGTGCCTTGAGAGTCTTCACCATGGATAACAGATGAGGGACGGTAATAGACAGGCTTAAGAGTCTGACCGATCATATGGGCCTTGCCAATCCATGACCGTTGAGTATGAGGCAGGCAGACAGAGACGGTATGGCCGGCTTGCTTGAGCTGTTGGATGAGACAGTGGACATAGGGAGACGAGTGAGTCGAAGGCGGACCATCGTCGTTGGTGACTAGGATATGCATCTTGTATGCCTGGATCTTTCCTGGTCGCGAAAGACCTGTCGAATCGTCGTGATTCAGGTGCTATCCTTGAGGCGAGCGAGCAAATAAATCTCAAGATGGAGTGTAAAAGAGAGCTCTCACGTTGAAGGGGAATCGGAGTGAGGGGCACGTGGGGCAGCGAGCCAGCCCGCGCTAACCTAAGCACCCAACGTCAGCATGGACGTCACAGAATGGCCTCCACTAATTCACTGGCGCTGAGGGCTCTCATGTAATTATCATGAACTTGTCTTTTTATTCGACTGATTCACGAAAACTTCTACCTAAAACCGGGGCTGAGTGAATTGAATACATGCGAAGACCCTTTCTGAAAAAACAATTTCCTCAGTAACCTCTTGGGCCATCGAGGTTAGGTATCAATCAACACGTCGACCCTACGTCCATTTCCTGCTCCATCGTCTGTCTCTATCAGCCTGTGAAAGTAAAGTTCTTCCAGACTCAGTCCATCCAACGCCTTAAAATCGTTCCTGCTGTTTTCATTACAAAGGCCAAAAGCAAGTAAACGATATGCAGAAGTATCAATCGCGTGCAGTCGCTTGCCTGGGTGGTAACCGCAAGACCATAAAGACCATTAATAAAGCAAGATCCGACAAAAGACGCTCAGTCAATCAAGAGACACTAAGTCCGGCTGCGCTTGGAGTGCGTCGGGGTGAGGGTTTCGCCTTGTCGCTTGCGTGACGATGACTCCTTGTTGGGCTCCTTGGTTCGTCGCCACAAGTCGAATGGGCTTCGCTGGCCTGTGTTCTTGATTGGTGTCCCCTCATCCATAAGCTTATTAACGGATCGTGTGATGCGTCGAGTATCTGGTGGTGACACTGGAGCAAACTTGGGTGCCTCGGGAGTGCTCGCACGCTCCTGGCGGAACTTGGTAGGCGTCTCAGGGACGACCGGCTCATCGTCAAGATCTTCCACATCCGTCACAGCTTCTTCTTCATCAATCTCCTCCTCGGTCTTTTGACTCTGGAAAAGAAGGCGAGGCTTAATGGCAGCGCGAGTGAGGGGTCGAGAGAGGTAAACCTCATCATCTTCTTCCTCGCCTTGAAGTTCATCCAGATCCTCTGCATCATATTCAGAGAACTTGCGGAAGAATTTCTTGCCACGGCTGGGAAAAGTTAGCATCTTGCAAAAACAATGCGGCATCGGTAGACTCACAATACATAGACCATTCCGTCCTCGCGACCAGACGCCTCATCGATGGTCTTGACACCCTCACCGGGAACTTTGACTTTGCGCTTGCTTCGACGTTTGGGAGACTCGGGTTCCTGGATATCGCCGTAGAAAGGATTGTTCTCACTCTCGTCTCGAGCTGGAACGCGATCGCGGGTGTCGGTGAAAATCTCGATAGGGTCCTCAACCTCCTCCGCAGTGAAGCTCTCCAAGGAAATGCCAGTGTACTTCTTGGAACGTCGCTTCTTTGGGCTTGGCATCGCGTCGGCGTCGGCATCTTCTTCCGTCGTAGCAAAGAGATTACGGGCAAAGGATTTGATGTTGGCGGTCGTCTTCTCGTTGGGTGGTTTCTGGGGAGTCTTTGATGGTGTGGGAAGCATGCCGGCAGTGCGCATGACGGACGAGCTGGGTCGCTGGAGACCGAGAGCAGCGGCGGCCTGGAAGCTTTCTGCAGGCATATTACCTGGTGCGCGGCGAACAGAGTCGAGAGCGGGCTGTCGCTTCTTTTGCGGTGAAGACATTGGGGAAGCGATGTCTGTATCCGGCTGCTTGCCCGTCTTCTTTGCTGTGCGCGGCGATCGAGTTTGACGATTCGAAGAGTTGGGAGATGGTGTTCGGTTGGAAGCGCGCTGGGAAGAAATCCGTGCAGACTTGCGAGGAGTGAAAGGTTCCCAGTGGTCTTGGAAACCGAAGCGTGGAGTTGGAGGAGTGTGGATGCCAGTAGGCGGTGGAGGAGTTGATGATCCGGCGACAGTCATCGTGGTAGTTGTGAGCAGCGGTGCTGCAAATGGCCGCTCGAGTTATTCACTGACACCACGGGTCAACACCGTTGAAAAATTACGTCGTGATATCCCACGAAGCCGGTGCTCGATTGTTGCCAGATCTACCCGGGAGTCGGTCGACCGATTGAGGTTTGTTGATTAAGGAGATAAACAGCGCAATATATTCGACGGATGCGACAGAGCGTGCGGTGAGCGTGCGATGCAGGAGGTTCGAGGAAACAAGGGAATGCGCCGATTGATTCTGTTTGTAGATACTCGATGATGGCAGATTAAGAGATGGGGATTCGTAGGCTCGGGTGGTTAGGCTTGAACAAGGAGAGGAAAGTTGGAAGAGGGAAGTGGCTGGGGCAGAGTCTACCCTGGAGTGTAGCGAGCACCAGCCTCCCAGCCTCCTTTGTTTCCGCTTTGTGCGCCGAGGGCCCTTGTTGGGGGGGCACCGACCACTAAAAAAGCGACCCCACTGTATCTGAACGCGTCAAGGAGCCCTCCCAGGCGCGTCACTTACGCGAACGACGACGTCCAATCACAATCCATATACGAGCTTCTGGGCAGACAAAGGCGGGAATAATAGCTGTACCCCTCATCAATTAAACAAACGCTCAGAGACGTTGGATGGCAACCCAATCCATCAAAGTCAACAAGCGCCGACACGCGACGTGCATAACGTCAGCCAATACATCCAGACGCATCTTGAAAATACTATACACGACCCTGCTGCGGCCTCACGGCGCTTCACCCTGACCGCTGAAACATCTCAACTGCCGACCCCGCCATCCAAGTTTCCGCTGCCATGGCTGACGATACCACCGAATATACCGAGTCCGACATCTGGGCATCTCCCTCTCATGACAATGCCCCACCGACATCTCGTCCAAGAACCCCTAGAACACCAAAGACACCAAAGACGCCCACGCAGGAACGTCCAGAGCCCATAGACCATGAAGCCGCACTGCGGAAGGAACTTGAAGGTGTACGCAGCATTAATGAGTCTATCGAGGGCGTCATTGCAAGCTTGGAGCGTACGGGAGGCAATATGAATGTATGTACCCTGCCCCTGAGCGGCCATGCCTGCTAACCACCCGTAGACTGTATCCAAAACAGTAAATAACGCCTCTGTCCTCCTCAATACTTGGACGCGGATATTGTCCCAGACCGAGCACAATCAGCGATTGATCCTCGACCCCGGCTGGAAAGGCGCAGCCGAGGATCTCGCTGAACAAGAAGCCGAGGCTATCCATAGGCAGCAGGCTGCCGAGCGAAGAGCTGCCGAAGAGGAACAGCGGCGTGAGGACCTGCGTCGTCGCCGCGAAGAAGAGGAGGAAAGGCGAAGACTGGCCGCAGACGCACCTGCGCGAGGGACTCGAGGAAGAGCCAGGGGCACCCGCGCACGTGGTAGAGGCACTGCCAGGGGCGGCACCTCGTACTTGTCTGATGGCACCGTGTCGAGTATTCCGAGTACTCGTGGAACTTCCAATATTGGCCGGGGCTTTGGGGCCAGGCGAGCTCGAGGGACTAAATAGATGCTGGTGCTCACAGAATCATCACCTGCAGTCCTCCCCACGATTCACAAGATACCCAATAGATATTCCATCATTTCTTCTTGAAAAAGTCGCTCATCTTCTTCATACCCTTGGTATTGACCTTTTTGAGATCACGAACTCCTCGGCTCTCCATCGATTTCTTTTTCTTGTCCTCCTCCAACTTCTTTCTTTTGGTAAGCGCTTCATCCTCGTCTTCGTCCAGGCCACGCTTTCGAGAGTAGTCCATGGAATGCGAAGCCATGGCCTGCGCGCGGAATCCTGCGAGCTTGGATAGATACTCATCGAGAGGTGAGAAATCGGCCAAAGAAGTCTCTTTCAGCATTTCCTGCAGCTTGGTAGCGAGTATGGGCGGGATATAGCTTGAGCTAATGAAATTGAATGCGACTCGTATCCTTTGAAGTTCTGTGATCTCGGGGGATGCCTCGATGGCACTGACGATGTTCTCCGAGACCGTTTCCTGCGTAAAAGATGTAGCTGCGGTTGAGGGCTGGGATTCTGTGGCCGTGTTTGTTGAAGCAACAGTTGATTGGGAATCGTTGGAGTCGGCTGTTGTCGACGTTTCGATGTCGGCCTTGACCGTCGTGATTTCTGTCTTGACTTCGCGTTTCTGCGTGAGGATAGGTGCTTCGAGGGCCTTCTTGACAAATTTCTCTTCCATGCTCGGCGGGAGTCCCCCGTTACTCATCCTCTTTGCCTTTGCCATTACGACACTTGCGAGTTTCTTTTCGCATATCCGGAACATGGTTTCATCGCCCGCCTCGACTGTATCGCAAATCGTCCCCATCCGACTCTCGATGAGCTTGCGGGTCTTGTCGCATCTGAGGATTTCCGAAAGATGCGAAGACTCCTCCGGGAGCTTATCAAAATGGTCGTCGCTGGAGAGAAAGAGGCGCTTCTGTTCTTCCGACCCCTTAGACTGGCTCTCTACCAAAGCTGGGAGAACCAGAAACAGGGGGTCAATCAGTGTAGCCAGGTAAAGCTCTTGGCCCATTGAGACCTCCGCTTTCTGGTCATCTTTTTCAGGATTCGTGTCTTCGATCAACCAGCTTCGAGGAGTGGCCTTTGGCGCCGCAATCTTTGTGAACTCGTAGATGCCTGTCTCTGGGCAGACCAGATACCGGGCAGGCCGAGCATGTCTGGGGTTGGGCAGTGTGACGATTCGAGCTTCGGGTGTCGCTTTCGAGGGGAGAATGAATATTTTGGACGCGTTTTCCGCAGGAGGAGACAAGCTGAACTTGGATGAAGTGGTCTTGGGCTCTTTTGGAGCTTTGGAGTCTGCCGGGGCGGCCTTTGTCGATCTAGTCCTCGCCATAACGGAGTCTGATAATATGCTCCAGAAACGAGTTTAAGAAAATTAGATATTAACGTTTTAGTCCCAGATGTGACCAAGAAAAGAAGCTTTCAGATGAAAAATGAAGACGGATCCGGAGTCGAGTCGATATAATCCAACACGTCTAGACGCGCTTTAACGCGTCGAGAATCGAGATTGCAGGGATCCATGGATAAGGCTCGGCAACCACTGGCACTGAAACGACAGGGTACCGGGTTCTACTCGCGCCAAGACTTAGCGGTAGGAACTGATGCATGTGCGAAGCCCAACCATTTTGCATCAACAACTAAATCTCATTCCAGCATCTTTTCCCTAGCGATATACAGTACCTACCTACCTACCTAGCCTTCAGCGCTTGATGGCTGTCGTTGCGCCGGAGCTCTACGTACCGTGACTGGAAGATGCGCCGCAAGTTTAAATCCTTCTAAGCGACTGTTCACCAACGGGTCTGGCTTCTGGGCCACCCACCGAGACCTAATCGGCGCTATGGCTCCAGGTGAGAAATATACAAGTGTGTGCTTAGATGGTACTGACTATTCTAGCTTCTCCGGCAACCGACGCCCAATGGCCACCGCGATCTCCCCACGAAGCTCTGCTCAGTACCCCGCGCGGACGAGAGCGATACCGCCGAATGATGAACCAGACATCCCCGTCACCTTCACCGTCAAAGAGAGGTCGCAATCTACCGTCGATGAACCTTATGGCAGAAATCGAAAACGAGGACGAGGACGAGGAAGATGAAGAGACCTTGGAGCTGAAGCTGCAAGAGATTCAAGCTCGGTTGAGGTTGAAGAAGCTGCAGGCCAAGTCGAAAAAGAAAGAGGAGAATGTCGACAGCCTGCATACATCCGCCTCGGAGCTAGCCATCTCACCACAAATACGGACTCTACCGGCGCGCGCAAAGACCCCTACTGAAGAGGACAAGACGACTTCACAAGCTCAGGTGCAAGTTCCTGCGTCTCCTATCAGAAGGTTTCAGGTGCCGCAGGCGCAGACTTCCCCAAGCAGAGTCTTGTTAGGTATCGACAAGGGTCTCAAGGCCAAAGACATCTCTTTGAGGCGAGCGCCTAGCTATAGGGACTCGCAAACATCGTCCGAAGTCGGACATACTGGGTTTCTGAGAAGGTCGAGAACAAACTCGAGCGTCCATACTTCATCATCAGAATCACGTCCATTGAGCTTCAACGAACGGTTGGCTTCTGTAAGAACAGAGGAAGTTGCAAGGACCCAGCGACAGAACAAGATCCAGAAGATGAGATCAACTACCTTTGGCATCGGACAGGAGGAGATGGAAAGGTACAAGAATAACGCTGTTGAGATCCCTGACGAGCCGCTTCCAGCCCCATCTTTTTCCAGGGAAGAGATTTTGGCACACAATTCTGGAGGACCACAACGAAGTAACTCGACATCCAGCGTCGGCGCAGCCTCAAATGAGCAAGCGTCAACGTCCAACTCGACCACCAAAACCCGACATAAAAAGGTTCCCCCAGGCGAGGTTCCTGAAGAGCAAGCCGCTGGCTTCGAGCCGTACTCAAGCTTTCATATGTCCAAGCGGATTCTGCCCCATGGCGTTCTTGCGCGACATGTGTCGGGCAAAAAGGTCTACACCATCAAAGATCTCCTCAGAGTCGTCAAAGCACCCGATTTTGCGCTGCCGGACGTCGAGCAGGACATTGTTGTATTCGGAATATTGGCCAAAAAGTCAGAACCGCGAGCCCATAAACCAACGCAAGCAAAGAATGGAAAGAAGGAAGAGGACCGAGGCAAGTACATGGTCATGACTCTGGTTGACTTGGAATGGGAGCTGGATCTTTTCCTCTTCAACTCGGGCTTCACGCAGTATTGGAAGCTCACTGAGGGAACCGTTATGGCTATTCTCAACCCGACACTCATGCCGCCACCTCCTGGAAGACAAGATACTGGAAAATTTAGTCTTGTCATCAGCTCTGATACAGATTCAATCATCGAGGTGGGCACAGCTCGTGATTTGGGGGGCTGCCAGTCAGTCAAGAAGGATGGGAATCTCTGTGGCACCTGGATCAACAAGAAGCGGACTCAGCACTGCGAGTTTCATTCCAATGAAGCCCTCCGCAAACAGCGGGGGACTCGGATGGAAGTGAACGGGACCGGTTTCGGCGGCCGAAAGCATAAGTCCAAGGAAGTATACGGCTGGGGTCAGGAGAAGGAGAAGAAACCGGAACAAGCATCCAAACAGTACGACTGGGAGACGAAAACGCACTGGTTTGCGTCACGTACTATGAGCACAGCCGACTTGATCGACGGAAAGGACAGAACGCCCAACGATCGGAAGGAGAGGGCAGAGTTTATGAAGCGAGATCTCGAGGCAAAGGAGAGAGAGCGCGACATGATGAAGAAGCTCGGCCAGATCGGCAACGCAGCCGGTAGGGAATATATGCGACAGGCGGGTTCACGGCCTACAGCATCGAACTCGGGCGTGCCATCTCAGGGATCGAGCTCTATGGCTCCCATGGAGGAGATCACCAGGCCGGATGCAAAGGCGCTCGGACTCTTGGGCAGAGACTCGGCCATCCATCTCAGTCCCGTCAAGCGCAAACGCCCCGAAAGCTCTCAAGCCGGTTCGCAAGCCGGCTCGCTCGCAAGCAGCAGGCAGTCAGCCTTTGGCTGGGGAAGTAGTCTCAAGGACAAGCTATCTAAGATGAAGGACGGAGAAAAATTACGCAAGGAGGAACAGCCGCCAGTGCGGAAAAAGACACGCTTTGTCACTGAAAAGGGAATTCGAGAAGCTGGCAGGGAGAGTCTTGGGAACGAGCTCATGGAGCGTCAGGTTATGCTTGAAGACGATGACGACGAACTGGTTATTGTATGAAATGGGGTTTTCATCTGGATTCGCGGCGTACTGGCATACATGAGGTAGTGGTTTTGGAGTTGACGATTACCTTGAGCGGCATGGGTTTACGAGTGAACGAATCTTGGGTCAGAGTTATTTCAATATCAATTGATACAGGACGGTCAAGTTTAATCACACCGGACTCTGGGCTTTCTTATCAGTGGAAGCCGAGGTCCAAGCCGTGATCAGGTATTCTTCCTCCGGATCAAAGGTACGACGTCTAAGTGGGCTCATGCGTGACATAGCCGCCTCGGCCGCGAACCTCTGGGCAGGCCACCGGATTGCAAACATCCCCGGGTTTCTCTGCAATCCCCCACGCGGGGTTCACCCCCGCTTGAGCAGTCGGGGTAATGAAGTCGCGAGGTTATTCTGCAGTTGTATGGAGACTCTGCATGTTAAACCCCGCGGGACCAAAGGTCAGGAGACTGATGTCCAAGGACCCAAGGATGCGTTCGGAGGTGGCCGGGCAGTTGACTTTGCTGTATAGCGAGTCTTTGACCAGAGTTCATCGAGTGAGGTTTATGATGATCAAAATGTAGCTGAGGTCTTTGAGTGAATGGAAGAACTGATGAGAGATAGAAACAAGGACTGAAGATTAGTCACTGAAGCTACAGGAGTGACTTGAGGTTCTTTGGTCGAAAGCAGTCTAAGCATGTCAATGTTGGGGAACTCTACTCACTTACACGATGGCGGGGACGCTTGAATAAGGCAAGGCGAGCTTGTTCTCAAGCCTCGGTGGTGAATATGTCAAAGCCTTGCTGACCTTTCTTTGCAGTAACTCTCCTAAAAGCCAGACTCCAATGTCCAACTTGGGGCTCTTTCAAACATGGCTCCTCTCTAAGCAACCCAGCCTCTATAAAGGCAGGTAATTGACTCGGGTCCATCTCTTTTCATTGTCTCATCATTTCCATAACAGCCCGTCCGTGCAAGTAGATGGGGACCAGCCAAGCATCATCGCAATCCTGTTTCTAACCGTCGCTTACAAGACTGCAGCTTCTGACCTGGATCTACCGGAACAGATGCCGCACAGTGTGTCAGTAGCTAGTAGCTTGTGCTGAAGAGCGTATGATCATGACATGGCCGTTTGGATCATCCGGCTTTCATGCACGTCAGCGAGAAGAGATGTAGAACCCCTGTCGTGGAGGTTTCCAAGCCGGGCCCAGAGACTTGGCTCATGTTGATCAACAAATTCCCCGAGGCTAGAGATCAGCTTCACGTCAGACTGAGCTTGGAAATGCATTCTTTTTGACCACATGATGTCGGATTGGTAACAGCAAGGCTGGCGAACTAGATGGACGTGGAAGATGGCAGAGATGCCACGACTCTAGGGATGGTTACACAAGCAGCGCTTGTCGACGCGTCTGTGAGCGTGGCGATGCCCAACTGCATGCAGTGCATGACTCTAGTATGCCAGATGTTTTGTCGTTTCTTCTCAGCCTTAGCCGGGACTGCATCTACTTCAGCAAGCCTAATCAGGCAAAAGACGCGGGGTTTCCTGACTGTGAGGTCACCTGTCGCTGAGGCACAGCATCCTCTTTCTTTTGCTTCTGCAACTCGGCCAGGATGAATATCACTCCCCTACCCAATCGAGGACAACTTGATGGCCAAACCTCATCCGAGGCTCACGCTGACCCCCACGCACAGGAACAAATATCCTCGGTCTTGTGCCCCCGCAAGTCAAAGTCAACCCCGGATTTGCTGCAACGACCAACTCCAACGACGCGTATACCACGCACTGTGCTCCTCCTGACGATGAGCCCCTCCTCATCTTTTCTGATGCATCAAGGCGGAGCGTTTCTCTGTCTTTACCAATCTCATGGCTGTGATTCTCTCTGACCGGCCGCCATAGCTGTTTGATGCATCTGTTGAACCCTGACGCATGCTCTCAAGCGACAGCGGCTGTCATCTACCAGGTCTCCAACGTGTCGCTTCCCCGCAAGTCTACGATGCCCAAGCGGCTACGATGTATCGCAAGGCATGTTTGAAGCGAAAGCCGAGAGGAAGCCGACTCTGGTCGAGAGCTAGGGGTTATAAAGACCATAGTTGCCTCCTCTTCTACTCTCGGTTGCAAGTGCAACATCATCACTCTATTGCCTGACTTCATCACTACCGTCCTCGACTTTACGAGTTGATACAACACAACTCACCTTGTTATATACCATCACCAAAAGCTATACACAGCCTTCGGATCGCTCACCCTGTCAGCATGCCCCCTCATAGCGATGCACCTTCACCAGTTGGGTCCCTTGAGATCCAGCCTCGCAGCCATTGGCACTCAAGCTCCGGCATCATCAACTTCACATCGGACACGGCTTCAACCCCCGGTAGTTCCATGAATGACGACTCGCCAGACGCGCGTCCCCTGATCCCTGGCGTCTACGTCCCAACAATGTGCTTCTTCACAGCTACAGAAGACATCGACACAGCCTCAATTGCTGACCATGCCGTGCGACTTGCCCGCGCAGGTGTCACCGGCCTGGCTACACAGGGCTCCAACGGAGAGGCCGTCCACCTCACACACTCGGAACGGCAGCTGGTCACCGCCACTACGAGAGCAGCGCTGGACGACGGCGGGTTCCCTCACATGCCCTTGATTGTAGGCTGTGGAAGCCAAGGCACGCGGGAGACGATCCAGTACTGCCAGGAGGCTTGGGAGGCTGGCGGTGACTATGCGCTGGTGCTCCCTCCGTCCTACTATGCCACGTTGTTTGCTCCGGCCTCGGAAACAATCCTCCAATATTTCACAGCTGTGGCGGACAAGTCTCCGATCCCCATCATCATCTACAACTTTCCCGGCGCCGTGGGAGGCATGGACCTGTCGTCAGACATCATCGTCACTCTGGCGGCGCATCCAAACATTGTCGGCGTCAAGCTGACCTGCGGCAACACTGGGAAGCTGAGCCGTGTGGCCGCGGCAACGCGCAAACCATCGACATGCAACCCATCACAGCCCGAGTTCCTCGTGCTGGCCGGATCTGCCGACTTTCTGATCCCCTCGCTCTCCGTGGGCGGTCACGGTATCTTGGCTGGCCTGGCCAACATCGCGCCGAGGGCGTGCATCAGGACCATGGGACTCTATCAGGAGGGCAAGGTTCCCGAGGCACAGAAGATGCAGGAGGTGGTATCACAGGGCGACTGGACGGCGATTCAGGGCGGTGTGGTCGGCGTAAAGGCCAGTCTGCAGGCGTGGATGGGTTACGGAGGCTTCGCGCGGAGCCCACTGCCGAGGCCGAGCACGGAGCAGACCAAGCGGTGGAAGGAGGGCTTCCGGGATCTTGTGATGCTGGAGCAATCCCTATAACGTTGCACGGTTGCGGTAGCATCTAGATTCCTCATCTTCACCGGGTGAGGGAGTAGCACGGGGTAAGCGGGCGAGCTCGGAGACAGGGTCTTCGGGTTTGCATGGACGAGGGAGCGGCATGTTTACGGTCCAAGGCTCGGGTCATTGTGTAAGCACCATCGTGATGATTGTTTGATGAGCTTGCCCGGGATGACTGGATGCTACAGTAAGACGACGAGAGGATCGTCGGTCAGCATCGGTTTGTTCTTTTACCTTGTCGGATAACGGGGGGACAGCGTAACTCTGACGTCCTTGGTTCCTTTGGTGTGTAAGAACGTGTTGTTGTAATTCAATATATTGACCAACAAACTGTGGATGTACAAGTACGTCTTGGGTTTATCGTTATGTTTCTGGTAGGGTAAGACATGGATATCCCTCGAGCGGGTCATGTGCCCACTAGCCTGTAGTAGGTCTAAGTTCTGGCTGACCCTGGCCGAGAATGATCTGCAGGAACCGATTAATGTAACCGGAGACCAAGCTGCTGATCATAACGTGATCCGCTGTGCCGCGCTGGCCGTGTTTCAGCTGACGGGGATACCTCTCGGGTGGGATTCAAGCGCCTGCAAACTCTGACGGGACCCAACGTACTGGAGATCAGCAGCCGTTGTGGCCAACGGGGGACGGGAAATCATGATTCATTGCAGAATGCATGCACAGAGTGAGGGGTGCTCTACTAAGCGGCCTCGGAAGGGCAGCATGCTGCATGGCTAGCTGATCATTTGCCTTGTTTGCGGAAAAGACTATTGAAAATAGATCTCGAGTTGTTGTCAGATCAGGATGCGCGAGTACACCTGTATGGATGGAGAACGAGCCCGTAAGCCTTGGCGATACAGGTATAATTGGAGAACCCAGCCAGTAGGATCGCGTGTAGAAAGTGATCAGCCTCCTGCGTGCATGGAGAGAGGGGTTCACAACATGGCTCGGCGCCAGCCCGACAGCCGATTGATGACAGGCTACTTTTGATCAATGGACGGACCGACGTACAGGGTAGATGCCATTCCGTGTCGGACTCCATTGATAGCAAACAGCCCGGATTGAGAGGCCTTCCATTGTCTTGTTGCCGAACGCCGACTCCACCGCCACCAAACGGCCCCAGCTTCTTGTCCGTTGCATTACGGGGGGCACAAGCCAAAAAGCCAAAAAACCGGCCGAAACTCTGATTCATAACGCCATCGTATAAAGTCAGGTTTTCGGATGGAATCAGTCATATCGGTAGGGCAGTAGGGCTCGTATCGGCATCCTATGCTTAGATGCATTATCCTTTATGCTTGATCGGGACAAGAGCGGTGTGGATAGGCCAACACTACGTCGCCAGCTGGGAGGAGACTTGGGAACAGGAGCGTTACATGAGGTGGACGCCTACATACATACATGTACGGATGTCGGTACGTTGGCATCCAAAGCAGCATCAGCTGGCAATATAAGTGGATGGGGAGGGCTCTGCGGCTTACGGCACGACACCCTCTCATGATGCTGCTCTCCTTGCTCAGACCATGGAGCAGATCGTATGAGGTACGAGGGAGGACTGGTTGAAGCGAATGAGCCGTGATCAAAGGCAATCAAGGGCTAGATGCGTTAGGGGCTAGAGCCAGGCTAGAATCGCAAAGGGACGGGAGGGTCTATTCTCCTGCCCCTTAACTGAGAGGAGGCCTACCTAGCTTGTCCAGCTATCGTCCGGTCCCCCTTGCCCCCAGCGCAGACTAGTACTCGAGTAGACAGCCACGAGAAGCGTCAGCGGGTGGCTGTTTCATGAGGGGTGGGCTCTGTAGCTCGCCAGAGGCTATCAGGTTAGCTCAACGGTAGACGCTACCCAGAAGAGGTCGAGACCGTAATTAGTCGTCATGATGCTAAAAAAAACACAATAAAAGTCGAGCAAAGCGGAACTGACCTGAACCGAGAGTGGACATTGGTCGACTGGGCTTCTCCTCAGGTTCAACGGGGCCACCTGAAAAAAGACGGTTTGTTAGTGATTGACCAAGCAGAGGTGCAGTTTTGTGCAGCCAGCCTGCTTTCGGGTCGCAGGACAGAACGGTAGAGCTTCGTATCCGCGTATAGCTTTGTAGTCGAATCGGCACGTCCGTCCAAGCCCGGAGCCTGGCTGTACGGCCGTGCGGCTGTGCGGCTGTGCGGCAGCGCATCTGTTGCTCCTTCAGGTTGCCGTCTCTACCGTTCCGTGGCTCAGGTGTCGGTGGGCGGTTGGATTAAATCATGCCTGACGTAGGTTTGACGCGTTGTCGTTGGTTTCTGCACGGAAAGCGGCTGAACGAGGGCTGCCAATCAAGAAGCCCGGCTGACTCTGTGCGCCAGAGGTGCATCTTTGGTGCTCTTTTTTGGCCTCATCAATCGGTGGAGGCTGTTGTCAGCTACAACTCGGTAGTACAGCCAGTCAATCTTGGGGATCTCTCTGGTTGGGCCCTGTCCATGATCCTCCATCGCGGCCTGGGGGTCAGGCCCTGTAGTGCTGATCTCCGAGGTACGAGAAACAGGGCCCAGGGGCAGTCAACCGGGGGGGTGCTTGCTTGAGTGGAGAGAGTGGAGAGAAAGATCCACCCGACAGGTAAAGAGAGAGATCCGTACTACGTAGGAAGAGAATCAGATACCCGACGGCACGTTTGCTGCCGGAGAGGCGTTGGAAGCGACGTGGTGAAATTACACAGGCGCCAGTCTCGAGGCAAACGTACGGTTGAGAGGGACAAAAAAAGAAGTCGAATCTCCACTGCAGTTAGGGCGCTTCCTACGCTACAGGTTCCTACCTACGCTAGTGGACAGGTTCAAGATGGCTGCCTCGGCACCACTCAATGGTCCGCTCCAAGGCTGCCCTGGGTGGTTCTATTGCCGCTATGATGGATACGACGGCGCCTAGAGTGCCAGGGCTACCCAGGTGGGTACCACCGCTACCGCTGGGCTGGATCTTTTGGGCTGGCCAACGCGTGCCGTCTCTTGTAAGCGACAGGGCATCTAGGCACGCTTACTCTCCTCCTGCGCTGCCCACGCGCCTTTTCGCCGGCCTCTTGTCTAGGGGCACATACATGTGGCGTTACGAGCAAGCTAAAAGTAACGTGCATGGGTGATCTTCGTCCGTACGCACTATAGTAGTGCGTATGTGGACGGGCTTGGACACCCCTCCCCCTTGAGCATCGGGTCGAACCCCTTCAGTCTACGATTGACAGCTAGACGGGAGACGCGAGGTGGAAGGGATCATGGCCTTTGGGCCACTCCCCCTGTGTTATGGCCATGGCCATCTCATTTAGTATATCTCGGCCGCTGTCCCTCGCCCTCTAGATCCGTCTCTTCTGGAACCCGTCCCTTCTCTTGATCAAAGTCGTACATTGTTGTCTTGAGAGCAACAAGCCCGGTAGAGACCTCAACACACTCGTTTCTCGACACTTCCAAACAGGTCGACATCATGTTGGGCAAGTTTTTGGTCGCGGCCCTGGCCGTCATGGGCGGAATCACCCCGGCCGACGCCCAGACGCAAAACATCTTCGTTACCGGTGTCCCAGTCACTGGCGGCGGTGCTGCTCCTGTGAGAAAGAACATCAATGAAATCTACTCTGCTGGTGGCCCTGAGTGGTGAGTTGTTGTATGGTGTCGTATTCGAGCCAACGCCTGCTAACCCGAGCCAGGGATCTCTACATCCGCGCCATGCGTGTCATGTACGATACCAAGGAGACAGATCTGAAGTCTTACTTCCAGGTTTCTGGTATGCATCTCTCGCATTGAGTCTCATTACATCTCTAACGTCCCTTAGGAATTCACGGCAAGCCCTTTGTCCAGTGGAACGGTGGTGGTGCTCGGGCAGGAAACGGTTGGGGGGGATACTGTCCCCACGGTGTATGTCGCTCATAGCTCCATCACGATTTCATTTGTTACAGGACTGACTCTCTACAGGAAAGCCTGTTTCTCACCTGGCACCGACCCTACACTCTGCTCTTTGAGCAAATCCTCGTCGAGAATGCCAAGAAGCTGGCTGCTGCCTACCCTGCCCAGTACCGGAAACGATACGTCGATGCAGCCAACTCTCTGCGATCTCCCTACTGGGACTGGGCCCTTAACGACATCCCCAGTGCTGTCGTTCCTCAGATGGTCGACGTCCGGGTCCCCAACGGCAGTGGCCTCAAGAAGATCACCATGAAGAACCCTCTCTACACCTACACCTTCCCCGCGAATGCCGTTGCTGGCAAGTACGGATCTTGGGACGACGAGAACCGTAGCCGTATGTACCGATGCCCTGCTCCCGATAGGTTCCCCACGACTGCCAACGACCTGCTTAACCGCCGGCCTTACAAGCAGTGGACTGTAAGTTGTGATTCGAAATACCCTCCCTGTTGAGCATCACTAACACAAGTAGTACGATGTCTTGACCCGTGCCACCACCTTCGACCAGTTTGCTTCCACTGGCGCCAGCGGTGCCTCTCTTGAGCAGATTCACAACGCCATCCACTGGGATGCCACCTGTGCTGGCCAGTTCCTCGCGGCCGAGTTCTCGGGCTTTGAGCCCCTTTTCTGGATGCACCACACCAACGTGGACCGTCTCTGGGCTTACTGGCAGGCCATGAACCCCTCCAGGTCCTCCTTCTCCGGCAGCTACTCCGGCGGTGCTCGCTACTCCACCCCCTCTGGCACCCGTATCACCCCCTCTTCGCCCCTTCAGCCCTTCTACTCCTCCAGGGGCAAGTTCCACACCTCGGACTCGGTCAAGAGCATCAACGGTTTCGGTTACACCTACGCTGGTCTTGAGTACTGGCGCATGTCCCAGAGCCAGCTGTCCAGCTCCGCCAAGTCGGTTGTCAACCGCCTTTACGGTAGCAGCAGCTCCCGCAAGCGTGATCTCGAGGGCCGCCAGGATGATGGCAAGACTACCCGTTTCTTCGCCAGGGTCCAGCTCGACGTGACTGAGGTTGAGCGACCCTGCTCTGTGGACATATACGTCTCTGGCAAGCGCGTCGGTGGCTTGGTCGTCATGAAGCAGCCTGAGGAGGGTATCATGCACGGTGAGTTCTCGGTTGACGAGGCTGCCGATGCTCCTCAACTCCTGGGCAGCTGCACCCCTACCAAGGTGGCCGACTCCATCACCAACGGCCTCCAGGTTGAGATCGTCAGGCTCGACGGCTCCAAGATCGACCTCTCCGACGTGCCCAGTCTCAAGGTCAGCCTCGAGAACGTCCCTTACACTCCCCCCGTCGCCGAGGACCAGCTCCCCAAGTACGGCGATGCCAAGGACCAGGCTGCCGACATCGTGGGCAAGACCAACACCAAGGCCCTCAAGGCTATCAACGCTTGCGCCAAGAGGCTCCCGTCCTTCGACCCCCCCAAGGCCTAAAAATGGCCTTCCGAAAGAAATTTCTTGTCTACTATTTTGTTTTATGTCGACGGTCCAGCCTGGGATGGCTTGGGTCGCGGCGGACCACATGGAAAAGGATCACTTGCAAACCGCACGAATTTTTTTATAAAATAGTTTTAATTGCCTGGAAGACGCGGGTAGTCATGTTTGTATTTCACCAGACTAGTTCTATAGTTGCTGCAATAAGTGGCCCATTTTTCTATGCCATGCTGGAACTCCCTCGTGTCCCGTGATGTGTCGGTGAAGCGGTGCCATGGTGACTTTTCGGCGAGGTGGAACGGACTGGCTGTGTTTGTATGAGTACAGTGGATGTTGCTGGAGTAACTGGGTAGTGCTGACAGCGTGGTCGTCGTGATGTGTTGATGTGAGGTGGCGATGTAGTGAGCTTGTCTGCGTTAGTGGTAGCCACATGAGTTGATGTGCACAATGCTGACGCCGACAACTGGGCTTGAGTCACTACCGAGTAGAAGTATGGCCTGGGCTGCTGATATTGTGAGGGAATGAGTGTTTGGGTCGATGGTGCGAGGAAGAGTCGAGTAGACTCCGTATCGACCAAGACTGGCGATGAGATAATCATAATAAGATTGTAAGAAAGGATGTATATATCAAGTCATATTCTGCGAACTTGGCCCATAAAGGAACTCATTTGAGATATAGCCCATCAAGTATTACTTTACATATCTCAACTTCATTACACCCGTAAAGGGGATCAAAGTAGCCTAGCAAAATCATCAGTGAAAAAAAACAGCGTAGGCTTAGTACCCAAGCCCTGTAACCTACCCAGTAACTTAGATCAATAAGGTTAGATGCCGTATCGCGTGCAGCTTCAAAGTCTCAAAAAATTCCATTCTGCCTCAATGAAGGCTATTCAAGATAAAAATGTTTCCGATTGATAGGCTAAATAGGATAGATACCCAAGTAGGGCCACCTTCCGTAGTCAAGTTTATAATCATATGAATCTCTACCTTTAACCTTATAGCAGGACTCCTTGTGTTTTGCTATTTTTAAAGGTTATTGGCGATAGAGTTAATAGAGGTATCGGTGCCTTCGGTGGCAATGGGTCTGTAGGTTCAATTGATCACAGTTATCCGGTCAGATATATGATGCCTGATGTGTATAGTGAAGCTTGTGATTGCTTATTGGTGGCCATAAGTCTGTAGATGTAGTTGATCAAAGTCATCCGGTTAGAAGTATGATGCTTGAAACCTATAGTGAGTGAAGCACGTTTCTGTGCAACAATAGTCAACAGTTGTTTCAACAGTAATTTAAACCAGTGAGACCATCAAGTATATCTGCATCATCTCCCATCTCGTTGATCTGATGTGACAAGGATCTGAGACGTTTGCTCTTGGTTTGATCGTCGGCTGATTTGACGGTCTGCTTATATCTTCCAGTATATTATATGAATGGGTTGCGTCTATTTCTATTACCTGTAACAATACGGCGCCCCTGCTGTATCCTGTTGATGGAAAGCTGGGTGTCCTTTGGCTGCTGCTCTGAGGCATGCTTCATCGCAGCCAAGGGGCAGCACAGATATATATATCCCATCGCTCACTGGTTCACATTGCCGTAGCCTGGCGTTCGGTGGTTTCAATGCGATACACAGCTCATTTAGGGCCTCGGGGGATCTAGCAAGGTGCTATTATGTGTGGCTCACTCAACTGTGACGACGCCGTTGATCTTAACAAGGTATTGGCAGGACTCTCAAAGCGTTCTTCCGGCCCCATATCTTCTAGATGACATCTATTTACACACAACGAGGTTCACCGAGGAAAACGAATACCCTGCTATTTGCTATGACGCAGCACATGAACCTGCTATACGTCGGTGTAAATACGCGTCCGATTCTTCAACACACCCAGTGAAAAGTCGTCGTTCTTTGACTTGGGATCATGAGAAAGCACAGCACTCTGGTATGATGTGTGATTTCGAGTCGGAAAAGCATCAACCTCGTCACCCGAGACTTTATATCTCCCAGCTACTCGAGGATTAGACATGGAGTTTGACAGGCCTGGGCTACAGTAGCAACCCCATGTATAGATACCACTAGATTACCGCCATGTCCTGCTATCCGCCATATCGTAGCTCTCCAAAAGCGATGTTTGACCAGTTGCCCATTGAATGAAGCCTCGGCTGGGACCCAACCTACGCGTCTGACTTGTGACTGGTAGTCCCGAGCAGCCTCTGAGCATCATGGTCCGGATCCTGCTAGCTCAGCGGCATGGTTCAACCCTCCTGGATGTGTTGTATATCTCACACTCTGACAGAACGAATATTTTGTGTATTGATAGTGTGAGGCGACCGGCTCATCGGTCGTGGTAGCCGGACGGTATTTCATCCTCCTCAGTTCAAAGCGACCGCCGTACTCGGTTTCTGGATGGCTTTGAAGCGACAACGCATTAAGCCGACTGTTGGATTTCAATCGCCCCGATGGAGATAAGCCAATGTCAGAACAGTTTCTACGTCCTGTGGATCTTGCGATGCAGGTCGTCACGTGCCATGAGTCTAGATTTTCAACATCGCGGGCTCTGCAGCGGTCCAGTTCGTCCAGTGAACAACCATCGACTTACACAACTCTGTCGTTCTTTCGAAAGCACAGTCACGGGGCAAACCAAGGTCAAGTCGCTATCATGGCCTTCGAAATTGCTGTCCCTTCTGAGCAAGATGCACCCAGCACGGCCAGCACGCATCTAACCGCCATGGACGCCAATCTGCTGATGCACGCGCAGTTCCCAACCGCCGAGAGCCGCGACTTTCTGCGCAACTGGCTTTGTAGAGACACCTTGAATCACGTCAGTAGCAGCGACAAGAAAGTTCTCATCTCGCGCGACACAGAAACTGGAAGGATAGCAAGCTTCATCAAATGGTCGATTCAACGACAGATACGGCTGCGTGGAAATGAAGACGAGTCCCATGAAGAGGAGTTGCCGGCATGTTGTCGACAAGAATATATCGGGTCGTACGCCGCCCTCACCAAAGACGCAAGAATCAAGGTCCTCGGGGACCAGCCACATTACCGTGAGTGATTCATGCACTATAGTCATCGCCGAAGGAGATATGATGTTAATTGCCAACACAACGCGGATGATCTTGAGTGATCTCGGCTTGATCACTCGAATTGTGCAATTGACGTTGAACCACTTGGTTGCTGACCACGGCCAGATGTAACATATCTCTGCACGGATCCTGATTTTGGCGGCCGAGGAGCTGCGTCTGGGCTTCTACGACGGGTCCAAGCCGAGGCGGCTGCAGATAGTATGCCAGTAATTCTTGAGGCGACTATGAACGCAGTCAGCTTCTACGAAAGGCTCGGCTTTGAGACCCGACAGGAGCTCGACATGATGCTCCCGCCACGAGGATCAAGCTTGCCGACCGAGCGTTACGAGGAAAGAACCATGGTCTGGACGCAGTCTGAAAAGCCCTGATAGCAAATACATCACGGCTTGAAGCTTGAGGCAAATATCAAAAGAAAATGCGCACACTCAACCGACACAAATGTCGAGATGATGTTGACTGGTGTTGTCCCCACACTCACGTGGCAAGACGTTGACATGCCGAACTCCACTGTTTACGGAACGTCAAATAACTGGAGACACGATTCGAAGTCGAGTGACGAAGCCAATCTATCTGACTCACCGCTTCTCCAGGCTTCGCAACGAGAACGGGATGCTCGGCGCATTGATCGACAACACCGAAGGACACAGGTTAGGCTATTCCTGTATGAACAGGGCTGTATAGTACATATATGCTAGACATTGTACAGCCCCGGACTGCGCACGATGACGCTCCTCCCGGAAATATCAACAACTCAAGACCGGGTCTTGGCACGATGCGATGAGTCGGTCCGTGCAGGATGGCCCACCGGGGCAGAACCGGCAACGCTCCCCTGTAGCCCCCACGACGCGAAGCTATTTAGTAGGTGGTTTTGCTGGGCCAAGATATCGCGTTGGACGTCGGTTTCAGCAGGCCAGGGCAACGTCGATAGGCGCGCATGCGGGACGCACGTACGTCAGGGACTGGGACATTCTCGGGAGTCTTGGCTGTGGACCAATCATAGAAGCTGCAATTGGTTTGGGGATCGTCAAAGTTGATATTTCGTGACTGATAGATCTCTGAAGAAAGAAAGACCTGTCGCGTGCGAGGGTCCGTTGGTTGGAGGCATATGAGATGTTACTCATCGGTTTGCATCATGAAATTTGTTCATTATTGACATTGCTGAGCGGGGCGATGATCTCCTCCCACCTTGCTGGGAATAACTTGATGATGATGGGTTAGTTCTCGCGCTGGCGGTATATTAGACGTCGGAGCAACTCGGATGCATTCAAGATGGACCGCGACCTTCGGTGCTGTGGGAGCCGAGCCAAAAACAGCCAAGAGTGAGTTGATTGTTGGAGATGATGGATAAGCTCGACAACCTGGAAGTGAAAGAAAGGCTGGAAAACTGGGGACGGGACGTGGTACTGTGTACGTTGAGAAGGCCGGATGGGATGGTCGGTATCTTGAGCAACCTCCAATACCTTCCTTTCCCGTCCAGTTACCGCGGCAGCTCCAAGACTCACCCTTCAGCACCTACAGTACGGATACCCGACTACCTGATGCCTCGAGAGAAAAAGGTTGTTTTAGCCGCCGACGTCCGTGCATAGCAGCCAAGTAGCATCCATGGAACTGTCCAACCTCAGCGGGCTCCGTTTTTGACTGAGGCCTGGCGTCCAACAAGCCCGACCCCCGGACGAGCCATTACGTTAAAACAACTGCCAGACCATGCAGAATGAGGGAAGAGACACTCTGAATCGCTTTTCCATTTGGTAATCGGCGTCTCTCTGCGCTCGAGAGGGCAGCACCATCCGGAGGCAGCAGAAGTATCCCCTACTCATTATCCTCGAGCACCGGGCGTGCCTCTTAAAGTACCCTCGACATGTGGCTGCATCTGTCGCCATGGTGTTGATGGAAGTGTTTGTCAAGTCGGCAGGTCCCTCTTTTCTTTGTCTCGATTATCTTTTGCCATTATGTATTTCTATCTCCTCGACTTTTCTCGAGATAAGATTTCTTGTGCTTGCGACTCGTCCATTCACTTCCTGCACCCTCCAACCCGACGATTCGTATGGAAAAGCATCCTATCGCCGGCGGGTATTTTTCCCTATTTTCGGTTCACAGACGTGAGAGACCTACTAGGGAACGGATCCGCGCGCATGCCACAGCGCAAGTGCTTCTGGACCCTTGAGCGGAAAATGAGCGGTCTTGGGTCTTGGGTCTTGCTTGGTCTTGGGTATGACGCCGTTTGCCGCCGCCGCCGCCGAGAAAATCCCCGTTACGCCTATCCTACCTATTCGGTCAATCTCTGGACCAAGTGATCCATCGCTTTGGAGAGTGAGACATTGTTGATGGTGATACTGGGCAAGATGGGGTATAGTAGGAGGAAGCCGGCCTAGATCCCGCCCCCTCTATGACCCCAGACGAACAGCCAAACCTCGGAGATTGAGCGAGATGCTGGGCCATGTCGAGGCTGATAACGGAAACATGACGTGCTCTCAACGACAAAGGTGAACAAACTCCCGGGCTGCTGAGCCGGATGATTCCTCCCCTGCCGGAGCGTGTCAATGAGAATCACCGCCAGCAGCTGCACCACCAAGCCGTCTTCAAGATCCATATCGGTTAACGCCGCCAAGGTTTACTTAACACGGCCAGCGGCCTCATGAGCTTGAAGAGGAGGTGCTCCACGGAGTACAACGGATAATACTGCGTCCATGGCACTGCAATGCGTGTGTACCCGCGCTTGCAAGGGCAAGCCGCGAGGACAAGCGAAGCAATCAGGAGACAGGTCAGGCTGTATGTCTGTGACTCTGTCGTCTCATCCAACCTCTTGGTTACACAAAGGTCCATCCGGATCTCAGTCAATGGACAAAGAGTCAGAGACAATGCCCACTTCCAAGCCCAGGCAGGGGGGGCACCCATCATTGGGGAACAGAGGTACGTACCTTAGCTCTCAGTTCCCCAAGATTCCCCCATTCGGGGCATGCTCCGGGCACTCTTGGGGGCACCTAGCAAAACTCAACGGGAGCTGGGGATTCTGGAGACCCCTCGAGGTACTTGAGCTTTGCGGGGAATATCACGAAGTCGGAGGTATCCCCTCTCTCACATGTTCGTCTTCCACTTTTGTTCCTGACCGTCACTTTCTTGGTCTGCCCAAAAAATTGTCCGACAAGCAGCATCTCTCCTCTCGCTTTCCCCCTGCTTCTTCTCCCCTTTGTCCTTTCTCTCTTTTCCTTCTCTTTTTTCTCCTCTCCTTGTTTCCCTCCCCGTGATCAACCACTGCATCACGCAAGCCTAGACTGGCTTGCTCGGTGTCATCCTGGGGTTGCGTTGTTATATATCTGCGGCGCCACATACATATACGGCTGCAAACGGCAGATCGTGCCACGCGCGCCGGTTGACTAGGAAGCATTAGCACCGATCGACCTTTTCTAATGATATTCATCCTGATAGGTCTATTAGCTTATCTTGTCCTCATTGATGTGGTTGCCTGAGAGAAAGACTGGACCCAAAAAGGTATCTCTTTCGATCCATCATCTCTCTATTCTGGGCTGTGGACCTACATACACACAAACCCCCTCCTCTATCCATTGCACACCCCGGATTATCTATCTCTTGTCCAACTTCAACCCAGATCAAGTCACAAGAAGCAGCATCAGAGAAGCCACCTTGCATTCCAACCCAGTCCAATCCTATCCCCGGCCCCCCAGGTCCCCAGGCACGCCTCCAAGTTGAAAGGCATCAGAAGCAGCAGAAGAGAGAGACAGCCAGCCAGAGTTCAGCAAGCATCTCTCAGCGGGCGCACCAAAGCAAGGGTTGGTCTGAGGTTGTCCAGTCTCAGGGCGCGCGCCCCTTTATCACCGCCCGCAAGCTATTGCGCCGCATCTTGCCCGCCGGTTGTCATTCAGGTGGCTGATGGTCCGTCCGCTATCTCGCATCTCTAGCTGTCAGTGTCAGGGTGCCATGGTCAAACATCTTTGATCTGACTCGACAATTTGACCGAGCTCGGTACATGAATTGTCGCTCTTAGTCAAGGTTCTCCCCGCTTGCCCGCCTTATCAGCTAACCCTCCCGGTCTCCCGTCTGTCGACCGACTCCATCAGCGCCCATCTGCGCCCGCCATCCGCACAATCCTAGCAGGTCCCTAGCATCCCGGTATCACGGATCCCACTCTCTGCCCTCTCTCCTCCGGCCACTTACACACTTGGACGTCTCTTATCTTTTTTTCCCTCCTTCACCTCCCTCGCCTCACATCGCATCCCTCTCCGCTTCCCCAGATTGTTATCTCGCACCAACCATTGCCTCGTGTGCGCCCAGGAACTCCCGCATCGACTCTGGACTCGATTTGGATAACGTGGTTCTATTAGCCATCGTTACCCATCATCTCGCTTCTGAGTGGTCGTAGCTCTAGGGCATATTGCGTCACTACTAACTCCGTTGCTCCGTGGGGCCTATCATACTCAAGCTTGAGCCTTATCAACTTTTTGTCACCATCATCTCGACATCTGCTGCATCAGAGGCACACGACAACGTCCGAGGGCCATTGCGGCTCAAGGCTCAAGCATCTCCGCGCCCGTTTCTTGCAGGGCAACGGGCGCCTGAACCTTGTGCA
The DNA here is from genome assembly GCA_013266195.1 of Fusarium zealandicum. NCBI lineage: Eukaryota > Fungi > Ascomycota > Sordariomycetes > Hypocreales > Nectriaceae > Fusarium > Fusarium zealandicum. The sequence continues at coordinate 62,712 of JABEYC010000342.1, forward strand.
GCTCGCGTTGCATCCCTCGAAAGGCCCTGACAACAATACACCCTCAGTGGACAGCGGCTGATAACGCACAACACCAGTATCAGTGCCATTGCCTCGGATACTCTCGAGCACCCTGCCATCATGGCTCCCCAATCATCAGCCCAGGTCCAGAGGACGGCGCCTATCGCCATCGCTCCCAAGCCGCCCCGGCTGGAACCTTCTGCTTATCGCCAGGACAGCTTCCATAGGCTCGACGGTGCTGCCAGTTCCGCGCCTGTTGAGGGCTCATCCTTCAACGGCTCTCCCATCCCGCCGTGTCTGGCATGCCGCTACTCGCGTACCAACTGTATCCTCAGCGACGATGACGATTGCTGCATCCAATGCCAAGCTGCTGGCTCCGAGTGTTCCCTGTCCTGCAGCCCTCGCTCCCGAAAAAGAAAACTCCACGGTGAAGCTGGCGAAGATGTTATCGGGAAGAGAAGGTCAGTCAACCCCTTCACCCCCCCTCCTCCAGAACCCTTCTTCCCCACGCGGG